>JAQFXM010000551.1:0-46896 GCA_034693345.1 Entomobrya multifasciata | reverse complement strand
TCCTCAATTTTAATGTCCATGATCTGGAAAATTTCATTGTTTCCCTCATCCTTCTTACTCTCCTCAGGTGTGAAGTCCTCAAGTAGTTGTATTTTCATTGTGTCGATAGGATCCATTATGAAATTCGACTTCTTGAGGACTTCAGACCTGAGGAGAGTAAGAAGGATGAGGGAAGCAATGAAATTTTCCAGATCATGGACATTAAAATTGAGGAGGGCGAAGGTGGCATGCAGCCAATTCAGCTTTGTGATATTAAAATTGAAGATGTGGAAGGTGTGAAAGAAGCTATTCAGATTCATGATGTTAAAACTGATAAGGAGAGGTTTTCTTTTTTGAGATTTTAATTAACTGAAAGATAATTAGAAAGATTGAGATTAGTAATTTGTGTTCAGAGATAAATAAAAAGTGATTTGAAAAATAGTTAGAAATTGTGCAACGGTGCATTTATTATTTCACTCCATTTAAATTATTCGACCAGTCATAGCCTTCGTAGCAATATCGTTAACGGTTAGTTAACCAGATATTTAACAACTATCATCGTGTCAAATGTCCGCTACATACACAATTCGCTTTAGTTCAAATGTTTTAAGGATGCATTTTATTGAAAAGTGATGATGGTGGCGGTAGCAAAAAGATCTCTTCAAGTCGCATGATTTCATTGATCAATCGTTTCTTTGGAAAAAAGACAAGTTTTCTACTCTCCACTTTTACTCGTTGCGTTGTCTTACGGCAAATAGAAAATGTAAGATCTTACATACATCACTATACATATAAGCAATAGATAGTTGTTAAAAGTGAACCGATACTTTTGTATTCTAAACTGCTCGTAACTTGCAATTTTGTGCGAATATTGAAACTGATACTTCCTGTGGCTACTTGTTTTGTGCAGACAAGGGGGTAGTCCTACTAAACGGATTTTAGATATGCCATTAATAACGGCAAAATTAATGGTAACCTCAGATAAACTAGTTTACCGATCAGGTAAACTGACAACTGAACTGATCGATTACCCAAGTAGCAGGTAAATTTTGTGTACAGATGTGATAATGTGATAAAAATCGTGGTCAACATGTTTATAATAATATTATTGAAAGTACATACTTCAAATAACATGCATGGTAAAATGTAACGATAATAGTACCAAATTATCTACGATTCGCAAGAAAACACGGACAACGACATTATCTTCCATTTCTTAGACATTCTCCATTTTCTAAATAAATAAACTAATTCTTATGGCTACAAGAGTGAGAGGAGGAAGATAAAGAGAGAGAGCTACGTTCACTCATTGTCAGTTACTCTGAAACAAAAGGGTTAAAAAGGCGATAATCTTTTTAGTGGTAATATCATGTTTATGATAATTATGACGACGACGGGATAAGTTGAGCAGTGTATCATTTTAATGGTCACCCGCTGAGATTTCAAATGAACTTGACTCACTCTCAAACGACAAGCAAAAATAAGCACATAAACGCATTCGCAGTACATTTATCTTAGGCTGCCTGCGTGCAGAGAGAGAGAGGAAAGCACTGCGATGCGTGGGCCTGTAATTTACAACCGCCATGTATACTCGACAGAGAGAGAGAGGGTGAACGTGAGAGATTCAACATGATCATTTTTTTCTTAATCGCGGCACAAGTAAAGACAAAAAAATTGCATGGATTGTATTGTAACAAAGAAACACAAGTTTTTTCTTCTGTGAAGAGGAAAATAATTATGGTGGTATTTTTTTAGAGGAGGATTTAAAAGGAAGGAGAGTGCAAATTGTCAAAAGTAACTGAAAGTCCAATCCAGTAAGTCTTCCGATACCACAATATTCTCTCTATGATTCGGCTTGTCAAGAAGGGGCAAAATGGATGGGGAATTGTCAGCAACCTCTTTGTGAATTCCTGATATGGATCAAGATATCCGCTCTGTAATTTTTTTCCTGTGAAGGCTGACTGATAAAAAATTAGTGATGCAGAAAAATAGGATAACATTATTTAGCCATGTTTGCATTTTGTATCTTTTTCTACCTGGTCTGGTCCGCTATTGCTATTACTGATGTAAGTTGTGAGTTGCATTTTAAACGAAGAGACAAAGAGCATTAAGCCAAGCCTCCTTTTTGGGGTTTTCATCTTACGATTTTTTTTGGCCAAGCAGAGAAACAAGCTTATCATCTCAAGCAGAGGAGAAAATAGAGATTGCGAAATGTTTTTCTTTGAATTACTCCAGCAGAAAAAAATGACATACAGACGACGGATGATACGATACAAGACTTGTTGAGACGAATGGGATAAACAAACAGTTTGAGTTTTGCTTGTCTAGTCAAATGAATTACATGGGAGATTTGTAGATGGAAAGATTTTTTTGTGCACGATTGTCTGTATGAGACGTCGTCAAAATGTATATCCTTCTTGTCATACCGTCGTCGTCGTCATTGTCAGAGTCACCAGTTACAACTACCACGCCACTTGTGAAAAAGAGGAAGAAATTGCTAAAACAACAAAAAGAAAAACTGCTATTTAAGACGAAGAGATAGGGTGCAGCTGAAATAACATGTGAGATGAGTAAAAGATGATGATGATGAGTATAAAGATTGCATATCCAAAATCCCAGAAGAGAATACTAATCTAAAAACCTACCTGCCTTTGCTTAAGATAAGTTAACACGTTTTGTAAAAAAAATGTCAGCATGGTCTGGCTCTCTTTGCAAGATGCAAGATGAGTAGAGAGAGAGATCAGTGAAAAATCGCAGATGAGCTTGCATGGAGTCAACAAGGCACTTGGTCTTTTCAGACATTTTTTCGCTCAGCCAAGTCATGTCAGATGAGCAGCAAGATGAATGGGCAGAGTCAACTAGAAAACTCTAGCCAAGCCTATGGGAATAGAAATGGAAAACTAAAAGGCAACATTCATTTCTTTGATGACTGACGAATACACACTATATAAACTCTTTTCAAAATAGTGTGAAGGAGATGAAGCGTTTAATTTCTAAACGAGAAATTTAACCATAAAAATTCCAATTTTCTAATAAACTTTGCAAACTAATTTAAAATATTTTAAGTTTTTCCTGCTTGCGGGGGTGTACGGTTACTTTTTTTATGAATGGTATATAGCGTTATAATGGAAGTAGTGAGTAGTAAATGCAAAATTATTTAACAATCTTGATAATAAAAAGAAAATTAAGACATTAATATGTGAAATGATTAGATTGACAACGTATTGGGGTGGACTGGCACTTCACATCTTTCATGTTATTTGTTATCTCTATTGTAAAATCAGTGCATTATCCATTTGGTCAGTCAGAGGAATATAAAAATAAAAAGAATAGCATTAGCATATAAAGTAGTTTTTAATGAACAAAGACGGAAGAATAATGTGAGATAAAAAGAAAAGAAAAATGCATGTGCTTTCATTGCGTTATATTTTTTTGCAAGTTTTATAGCCATCATTTGGAATTTGAAGAATTTGTAAGTTTGGTCGAAATTCGAAATACATATACGCACTTCAATAATCTGTCTAGAGGTTAGATTCCTTATTAGTACATTTGATAATATAATTGGTATGTATGTATATTACATTAGTTACACTGAAAAAACACTGACTTACTTGGCTTCCTCATCAAAGCTTGGTAGCTAAATATCTCTCGGCAGCTAAATAGCAATGAGTTGTTAATTCTCACTCAAATGCAACAATAGAAAAGTGGTGCACGTGTACAATGCAAATTTTTTATACAATATAATCTCTCTTCTTGTCCATCCATTATTTTTATTTATTATTCATTAATGGGTTTGTTTTACATGCCAAGCCTAACTTACTTATTTTGATTGAGTGAATATGACTATTCATTTACCATAAATGCACAACAGTGCGTTATAATAGTGCGTATATGCTTGTATACTTTTTTAAATGATCGCCTATACAATAAAAAATTACTAGACAAAAATCTGCATCTCTTTCTCCCTCAGACGCAGGGGCAGAGAGGCACTCAGTCATTGTCAACTTTACACGCATTATTTTTTTCGCTCCTCGGGCATCCTTCATCTCTCTATCTACTTATCTCTTGCAGCAGTTAGTAGAGTAGTCATGTTGTTTTGCTGTAAGTTGTAGTTGTAGCCGTGCAAGTGGCAGCAAAACTCATGATTATTTATCGTTATTAAATTTGATTTGATTACAAAAATATAGAATAATAATAATAGCAAAACAATCTCTTGTTCTTCATCTGCCTGCGTGCTAAATAGTGCGTACACGCAACATTTAAGATGATCATTACAAATCCCTTTTATGCACATTTTTTTTGGGAGTGTCCATATATGTTTACGCATCGGCATCATTTACGCACTTTTGTTTATAACGCACATATTGAAAATGAATGCGTTAAATATGTATGTATATATTAAATATACATATATTTTACATAATATTTAATATTAAGCAAATTGAAGGCGTGCACAGTTTCGCACCCTCTCGCAATTCATCATCAACATCATCGTCGTCAAGACTATTTTCCCTTTATAAAAAAATATTTTAATATGTTGCGAAAAAACCTTCCTTTTTAACTTAAAAATCACACTTTGGATGATAATATTGTTGGGTGACCTGCCATGACCTCATCAATCATCATCATCATGATTCAACTTCACTTTTACGCACAATTTTAATATATTTTCCTTGGCTTGCTAAAAAAATCTTGAGTATTTACTTATTTAATTTACACGCATGTTTCAATTCATTTATGATAATCAACAAAATAGACACATACACATAGATATACATACACCATTCATTCAAGTCTCAAGTACAAGCCTCCATCTTTTAAAACCTAAGTAGTTGTGCTTCTGTGCAAGAAAAATATTGTCCCAAATTGTGAACATGTTTTGACACCTGCGATGATGGGACGTATCTTTTGAACCAAACAAGCAACATCACCATCACCTCCACCACTACAACAGGTGCATTCGTAGTTCTCATCATCGTGATCATGATGAAGGCTTCTAACAACATGTCCGCTTGTTTCACATTTTTATTTGAAAAAATTTGCCAATGAGGTATTAAATCAGGGTAGGAAAAGTGAAGTTTGGTGTGTTATTATTATTTTGCATAACTTAATTTATTACACCATGTTACGTTTCTTATTATACGTCATACCGAAATCATGACTCATGATGAGATGATGCCAATGCAATTCTGCCGATACGCTGCACGTGGCGAAAACATTTTACGAGGAATATAATAAAATGTACGAAAATTAGAATAAGAAGTTTTGAATATACACATTTTTTGCAAGAATGTTATGGCCTTATTATGTAAATCAAGTGATTTACTTACGCACTTTATTACTAGTCGGCCAAAAATAATTGAAACGTTGGGATCAAGAAGGTGAATGAAATGAAAGGAAGTGCGTAAATAATGCGTGTGTGTGCGAGCAGCAGTAGTAAATTGATTTTTGAGGATTCATTTTTTTCTGGGGATCATACCACCATGATTTTAAAAAATATGGATCGAAACTCATGAAAAAATTGGGTGGTACAAAAAGGCGCACCAGCAGCTGCTCAATTTTATTTTCACTTTTATATTTTCTTAACTTGCTAGTTTTTTCTCATAATCAAATCAAGCCAATTGACAGGCATCTTATTTGTGGAAATTGACTGATGATTTATTCTCAAAAGTCGATATAGATAATTTGCAGAGGAGAGATGAATTCCTGAAAATGGGATTGACCGTACCATATGAGTTTCTTTAAATATTCTATTCGATTGCTTCCTCAGTAAAACCACGCCTATGAAAGACAAGTCGCTAATCACCTCTCGATTTCTAGTGCTTCCAGAATAGTAGTGCATTTGGAAAGAACCAAGTATAATTGGTAATGACATTTAAAGCAAAAGCTAACGAATTGGATAGAGATTTATGTTTCTCGCCAGTTTTTAAAAGACAAACATACACATGTTTTGTCAAAGAAAAGAATACTGAAAAATCTTTTAGTCTACTGTACTGACTCAACTGGCCAAACACTGTGCCGCGTCGTGTCACGTCGCATCGGCTCTTCGTTTTGAAAAAAATGAATGAACAATTTTTTACAGTTTCCTTTCTTACGACCGTAGGTAGCGACTGTTGCGAGATGTCAGAGAATAGAGCAATAATTCTTCAAATTTAAAGGTGGTTGGTTATTATGAAATATTTCAGTTAGGAAACAGGAGAAGTTATTACTGTTGTTGTTTGAGGGTGGCAATTGAACTTGGGTGGGTATTGCACAGTTCATGTATGATAAAGCACAGTTTGCGTGCATACCAATCTTCAAGACTTAAAACTGCGACAAATAACTGAAATTGAAAGTGTGCAACTTGTTGTTTTCGATATTTGTCTGCTTTATACTTACGACTGAGCTGCATGGAGTACAAATGACAGTTACATAAAATATGTTATGATTGTTTATGACTGACTGCCTGACAATTTTCATTGTCAGTGTGACAGTCTTTGTAGAATAAAACTCAGCAGTGTATTCAGAACAACAACAGTAAGAATTTGGATTACAATGAAACAAGAAGAGGACAAGTACTCGTAAAAATGTATAACATGAGTTGCACTGATTTTGTCAGACAAATTGGTTTTGGTAAACGGACGAGCATGTTACTTAACATGTTATGGTCACTTGTTTGGCTATACAAACGTAAAAGTATTGAAGATTTTTTTCTTCACATTATTCAGCAGTATTGAATCATACTACACTTGGTTTTGAAGTGTGAAGAGGGATTAGCAATTGAAATTGCGTAATAAACTTAAAAAATGGATGTGCGTGTAATCATGGAAAATATTCACCAGTTCATTGTTCCTTCATTACCTTTTCTTTTTTGCATTTTTTTTTTCGCAGTAAACATTTGAAAAGGTAAATTTTAATAATTTTAATCAATACATTTTGCTGACTGGTATTCGTCTTCCTTTTACCTTTGCTTCATTAGTTCCTATTCTCTTTTCATTCAAGGTTTCCACAATAATGTTTTGAATTTACAACCGTATTTGCATAATCATCATGCTGATCATACCAATACATTATGCAATAATACCTGGTTTATCAACAGAAATTGCACAAGTTTTTTTTTCTCCTCCGCTTGCATTTTTGTTTAAAAAAGCACCGCTAATCAAAGAGTGAAGAGGTAAAAAGGGAAGGGAATAAAGTGATTTTAGTGATTTGTCTAGTCAGATGCACCTGTTGATGAAATATTTTCTTACTGGTTTGAGATGATTCTTCTTCTTAAGCAGACCAGTCTAGAACGGATCCTTAATGCATAATTAAAGACATATGCGGTATTAACACACAAGTAATCAGCAAAAGAGGAAGAAAAAAAATATTTAAAAAATGCATATTATATTATTTGGAACATTCAGCCTCAGATTATCCATCGGATTTTACTATATGAGATGTTATGCGATTCAATATCAAGATTGATAACCCGCTTCTCTCTTTTTCAATCAAAGTTAAGGAACAGCCGCGTCCACTACGATAATATCCATTATTATTATTCCATTCCGTATGTCCATTTTTTTCATTTCATTTTATACGCTAACATGAATGAGCGATAAATACACTCCTTTTTGCTTGCTGACACATAAAAAAATCTTAGATATCCAAAAGATGATGCCTCAGGTAGTCACGATATTACAAAATGATGCTGTTGATGATGATGATGACTGATTGTGATTCTGATTGCTTGAGGAAGAAGAAGCTTATAACTATCCATCCATGAAATCCATGATCATCATAATCATGACCATGAGGATGATAATCCAGTAAAAAATGAATTTTGTTGACTTTTTATTGATGAAAAAAATATTGAAAGTTGATGCTGGAGAAAAAAATATGAAATGAGGATTCTCTCAAATATACCATCCAAATAGGTTGGTTATTTATGAGTGACTTCTTGTATTTTTCATATAAGAGATTCACTCGCAAGTTTTTATACTAAAACCATATCCACAAAAAAATTAATCAATGGATCTACTCTAATGGATTTGTTGAAGGAAGCTTGAAGCAGGTATGTAAAAAATATACTTTACGATGTGAAATATAAAAGTAGAACAAGAGGATGGAAATAAAAATGTCACTGGCTCACATTTTGATTCCAGCTGCAGCACAGCAGTTAGAAGAAGAAGATTACAATGTTCTGTAATAATCATAATCATCACCAAAATTTATAATGGGATCAGCTAGGACCTAACCCAAACCCACAGAAACACCTGACCCATGATGTTATGTTTAATGGCTTGGTATATAAGAATTTTGTGGAGAAGAAGAGGCGACAAAGAGTTTAGTGTCTTTTGTAAGTATCACGCACAATTTTCATCATCCTCTGCTCATCTGCTTTGTTCATTCATTCATGCAAACCGGAACTGCGTTGATCATGCCGTTGCCGCTTTGCTATTGCGGCAAATGTTGCTCATGATGTTGAGGAGGATGAGGATGACTGTTATGTTATGAGAAGGCAATGAACTTAGCATTGGATCAAATTGCGTGGACAAGGAAGAAAAAAGGATGCATATTTTTTTGTGTGCCTGGTCTGAGTAACATGATCTGTTTTGGAAGCCAGAAAAGCTTTATAGACCAGATTATGCGTAAGAGTTTTTATACGCACATGACTTGATCATGACATGCAGCGAAGCGGACTTGGAGCTTTTTTGTCGTTTTTAGTTGTCACCAGTCACCAGAGAAAACAACAATGTGTTTTGCTGCTTCTCTGTTACTGCTGGAGTCCAACAAGCTAAAAAAGGATGAGGAGAAATTTATGAGGCGGAAAATGTGAAGACTAATGACAACACTACCACTACCACCAAAAAATCATCATTGTTTGTATTGTTCTCTCGACTTCTTGATGATATCACTCTATACCAACCTATTTTATAGGATAAGCTTTATTCCTGTACAGATGGCACACACAAATGATATCCAAGCTGAAAATAATAAAGATCAGCTTCCAGTTGCAGCCCTTATCACGAACAAACCTAGCTTTTAAACATTTACTTACTTTCAGTTTGAATGAAATAAAAAAGTAGATATATTTTTTTTTTCATTTCAACGTTTTTACCAAAAAGTTTTAACATGAATGAACTCAACGCTAGTTTAGTTTTGGCTTGGCCACCCAGCTTGCGGCTTCTGATCTGCTGATGAAGGTGAACAAAGGACACAAGCAGACAGACTACATAGTATTCAATTGAAAGTCAGTCAAACTGCGTTTCATCAGTTTCATCATCAAATGCACACACGCATTTTTTATTGAATAAAAAGCAAAAACAAGGTGCTATGCATGCAACACCACTCATTCCTCGGATGCACAGAAAAGACTCACAAAGAAGATGAATAAACTAATAATTATTATTACTACCCTAAACAATATTATCCCGTAATTACTATCCTTTAACCTTTCTTCCTCCATCTATTTATCGTAATTATTATTGGATTTTGATGCTACAAGGCATCCGAAAATCAGAACAAAGCGTGATATCAAAAGAGATGATCAGCTAGATCTTTATACAATTTTTATGCTTTGTTTAATGCCAAGTCAAGTGAACTATCTGTAAAAAAATGAATTGGTTGAACGTTTTGAAAGTTTCACCGCAATTGTAGCAATTTAACTAGAAACTTACCCATTGGGACATTCTATCATTCTTTGTGCCAGCGGACAGGTTAGAGCCGTTTTCGTCATCTTCGTATTCGTAGTAGTCGTCATCAGCTTCTTCATCGGAAATTTCATCATCTTCAGAGTTCTTAACTTGATGAGTATCGGGACCACGTGGTTGAAAGTGACGATGGGGTTGTTCAGCGGTGGCGGTACCAGGAAGGGTCATTATAATTCTTGACTGGTGGTGGTCGTCGTCATCATCATCCTTCCTCTGTGTTGGTTAAATAGAAAAGGAAGTTTAAACAGACACCCGCACCCGTAAATAACGAAAATGGCATATTACTGTAATGGACATGTAAATTTACTGATTGAAATGTGTCTCCCTACTACTCACTCATCTTCGAAAGGCAATAAAGAATTAGGGAGAACTCAAGTCTTTCAAGTCAATTAAATTTAATGGCTTTGGTATGCAAAAAGATGAGGAAAAGTGGTGTGTTTGTGTTCATGTGTTAAAGGAGAGAAGGAAAAAATGAGTTAGTTGGCATTGGCATCTTTGAAGTGATCCATCATATTCACTCACTCAAAATTCTAGCTAAAAACTAACGAGTAATCATCTTCGCTGGAACACGTTTTTGTTGTTTTGCAGCATGCATGCCATTTTTTTAAAAGCAGCGTAATAGATCAGCGATGGTTACACAGAATTTATATACTATGAAAAGGAAGCATTCATTCATTACATCCACAATCCACTACTGTCATATTAAAACTTTTTGGATATTTGTGCATGCATTCGGTTTATGATACGTGACATGCTTCATGAACATTCCCTATCTCAAGTATTTAATACTATACAACTGCCAATTATAAAGTATACATTGCATTCATTACATCAATTAATTATGCTAAATTATGACAAAATATTACTTGCTTACCTCCGGGTTACTCTTTCCTTCCTGTTTCCGATTATTGTCATTATCCTCCCGTCGTTCCCGTCGTCCACTACTCGCCGATATTTTATCTCCCCCATCCAATCTCTTCAAAAGTTGATCTAATGTTCGTGATTCGCCTCTTCCATCAGACCCATTACTGTGTTGTCTCCTTGAAACAGCGTGCCTTTCACGTGCGCCTCCACTATTTCTATTTCCATTCAAATTGTACCATTGCTTTTGATACTGTTGTTGGTGATGATGTCCTACAACTCCCCTTTCTACCGCTTCAACACTGCAACTACCACCACCTCCCCCAAAACTCGACAAAGACAACAAACCCACAAAACAAACAACTGATAACACCACAACCTTCAACATTGTCATCAGAAAAGGAACACATTTTGGTGGTAGTGGCGGCGGTGCAGGGACTACTTCTGCCATTTTTACTGAACATGCACTATTATTATCACTTCTTGTACAGCGACCTAATTTTTTTATCAGCACACACTGATTACTTTTATGACTACTTTGATTCTTCTGATTATCGCCACCGTTATAATTATAGTAAGGACAAGTGACAAGAAGGGAAAGGGACTTTAACAAAACGACCATGTTTGGCTGAAATTATAGAAGAGTACTTTATTTTTATGCTTGCTGCCTCACTACTTATTGATAATGATTAACTTGATTGTTGTCCTGTATGAAATCATTATTCATTTTTACAATACCCACATCTTGTTAATGACAACTGTTGCAGTTGCATCTCAACCACAATTGCTTTTTAAAGAAACATTATTACTGATAATGATCATTGTGCTAATAACAATTGCAATAATAACTGTAAAAAATTCATTGACAAGAATGTCGTGTCAATGGAATATACATGCTACTGTCAATTGCACTACTGTTATCACCACCACCGCACCGGACAGAATGCACAATTCATTGGCTAAGGTCACTAATTCACTACTGACTTTGTTGATTGAAAGAGTAAATAAAAAACTGCATTTCAGTCTCGATTCCCCTGACCACTTACATTTTAGTATTTTTTTAAACAACGAAACGAGTAGCTCGTCTGCACTTTTGTCATACACCAACAACAAAATGAGATTGATGATGATTTTTTTATGATGAAGACTATGGAACACAAAAAAACTGTAATGATGATGTTAATGAACAACGTTGTGTGAACAATGAACACAAAAAGGTACTTTTGGGTTTTGAGGCAGAGAGAAGCGCTTCATCAGTGAGTCTGTTGGAGAGAGATGTGAGGTGAGAGAGACAGAGACATAAACGGAGAGGTGCACGTTGTGTTGTTAAGTCCAACTGCAACTAGTAAAAATATTGTGAGTTCTCTTCTTCTTTGAGTAAATGATGATGATTTTTTGTCGAGTTGAGTGTGTGAGTGTGAGATGATCTGTGAGTTGTTATGAGTGACTGTGAGTATTTTGATGTGTTCAAGCGTTTTCTTCTTCGTCTCTCTCTTCCCTCTGAGCTGTCTTTGTTACTGCATTCATTCTCAAATGAAAGGACTTGAATGAATGCGTGTCTCCTTCTCCTCTGCCTATCTATCTATTTTATCTGAAAAATGAATAGAAAAGAGTAAATCATAAAAAAAAGTATGAGCTTTGCTCACACAATCAGCGAAATTCAGCAGAGCCAATGATTTTTTTCAAAGTCAGCAATAGACTAGACTTGAATTCAATTAAAATGCACTATTGCTTGATTAGAATAGTGCATTATAAGCATATGTATAAGAATATAGTGTTAAAATAACAGAGAGAAAAAAATCTGTAAAAGGTTGACTTTTAAAAATAAGCAAAGTCAAAAATAAAGTGACTCGGGATAAATTTTCTGCATGCATAGTGCACATACTGCATTACAGTTTCTGTTGCACTGCACATTGCATAAATACATACAGATTTCATGCCTTTTCATCATTACGCATTTAAAAGAGTAACGCATATTATGTAATCAGGTCTTTGTGTTTTAGTAAATATCTATATATCCACTTCATTCTTTAAACTTTTATACATTTTTTTCCGAGAATAGAAGAAAGAATTTAAATTCAGTCAGATAGATTATATTGTATTACTGTGTAAGCAAACTAAATATTTTCTTTTGACTGGCTCATCTCGTCTTTCACTCCGGAATGGAATTTTTTTCTCGTTTTGTGTGTATGAGTATTTGAGTATATTTAGCAACGCAAATTTTTGTTCTTGTGGCAATGATGATGATGATGTTGAGATGAGGAAGCAAGCTAACTTAAAAATCTGTCGAAATAAGTTAACAAACTCATTTGCAAACATAGACACACACACAGACTCACGGGTTGGCTAGATATTTAGGTAGATAAACGCATTAAGTTGAAAATATGATATTTTTTGAGTGTTGGTGTTTTTACGAGAAACAAACGAACGGGTTCGTGTACACAAATTTGCGTGGATTTTTTTTGGGTTTATACATTATGTACAATGTACACACGACTCCTAATAGTTGTTGTTTAAATGACATAACATTCAGCAGCCGCAGCCGGTCGGTCGGTTGGTTCTATAATTCCCAATCTAGCTTTTTAGCACTGACTGGGGCAGATTGAACTGATGAGTTCCAAATGGTAAAAATGTGGTATTGACAGTTATTGTGATTTTATTTGTCACTCCAAATAGCAAACGCAACATAAAATTCAAATTTCAAACGGTTTGTTTCACTAAAAAAGCCATGATGATAAGGATGATGACATCATATACAATACTAAAAGTGCATACACGGCACTGCTGACACAGTTTTAAATGAAATTTCATTGACGCTCTCTCTCTCTCAGAGCTTCTTAGGGTTCAAGATTTATTTTTAAACACTACCTATTTAAATTTGTCACCTACTCAGCCCTCACTACTCACTCCATTCATTCGATCGTTAGGAAAACAAACAAACAAACGCTTTGTTTGTACTTTTTATTGTTATTGTTATTCTTGCTGCTCTTCAGCTCTATTCATTATGATTTCTAAAGTATAGTTGTTAAACGGTGACATATGCGTGCATACATGCTGTGCCGTTATAATTCCTATATACATATAGGTATGAATATGACACAGCACACCGTACGCACAATTTTCATTTTTTAATTTAGCATGCCAAAATAAATATTTGTTTTTAATGCCTAGTTCATAGTGGCAGTCATGCATGTGGAAAAGTTGGAAAAGGAGGAGGACAGGAGGGGATAATTTTAATGCAAAACATGCATAGTTTGAGCAGTGGATATGCACACAGTAGCAAAAATTTTGACAGTTTACATTTGACATTTATGTCTACCCATGATATTATATGCAGATAATGATGATTTAACACCTAAAGCATTTGAAATATTTTGCAACCTACCAAAAGTAGGTGGTAGTGTGAGTGTGGTGTGTCGCCAATTTAATTATCCTATTGTAACCGGATATGTCTGCTGATATTAGGGATTTTAGAAATATGTAGTCTGCGATTTTTCTAAGAAAAAATATGATGTGGCATTGACGATTGGATAATATTATCGATGATGACATAATAGCAAAAGAGTTGCTGTTGTAGGAAGGGCTTGTATAAGTAGCTGAGCTGGACTGTCGGATTGTTTTACACACAAAAACATATTTGGAATAAAATATCAGTCTGATAGCGATAATCTTTTGCTACAGTTTCTGTGTATCAGATAACGACAGTTTGCCAACAACTCAACTTTGCGAAGGCAACTTTGTCAAATCAACTTTTAAGAGAACTTGACAAATTCAAATTTTGTTGGGTGTGAAGATGAAAACGAATAGTCAAAGGCCATATAAACGTTTAACGATGCATAGTCCAAACGTTTTTTCAGAAATGATGGGGGTACGACAGATTTTTATTCAGCCAATTCTCTTAGATGGTATAACCTATCCTACTCAAAATTAACAGATATTGTTCCCTAACCTAACGTTATTCAGAACCATAAATTTGGAGTTGGTTCTGAGGTTAATTTTTTTGCTTGGCATTATGATATTTAACTGGCAAAATGACAATAACTCAATAAATAACCATTTTGTCTTTTTACATTTTATCGCTTACCCAAAAGCTTGATTCGAGAATTTGCCTCACTGTCGACATTTGGCGAAATGTCGTTTGGACATTCTGAAATTGGCCACAAAGATGGGATTTGTGATATTCAATACCTAAGCATTTTCGTAGGCGCTATCTACTGGAGGATGTTACTGATGATGATGTAATATGCAATCAGCAAAATTCTCGCTAAAACTGATTTTCAATTGGAGTGGTGATGTGATACTATATCATGATAATATTTATGACCTTATGCATTACCTACCTTTTTTAACAATATGAATCAATTGCAATACAATTCAATGAAAAGTAGATTATCTGTATCAAATGGTATAAATAATTCAAGGAATTCACTTGAACCATTGGATTGGCCATGATGTAAATGGGTGACATAATACTTCCGTTCTATTTTTGTGAGGATGCACCTGAAATATTGTACAATGTGAAAATAGTTCATCTAAACTGAAAAATGCATTATTTGAATGACAAATCTGCAAAGTTAACTTTAAAATCGAATCGAATGATACAATCATTGCCACGTTTTATGATGATGCTTTGTACTTTGTATTACGCATGAATTGGCGTGGGATCCGGACGGAGCCATTTCATTAACTTAAAAAAATTCTCTTGGAACGTAAATTCTTGTATCATATCAAAACTAGCACATGTGACTTTTGACATTTCAATTTTTATTAAATGGCACATTACCATATAGAAAATACATATAATAAAGGCTTTAAAACTGGTTTATTTTAATATCTCAGTTTGATCTTTATCTGGAGAGGTGGCGAGCATAAAATTTACCATTATTCGACAATGAACAGATTAAAGAACTGCTTTACAAATCATTATGAAAAATGGCACGCATGTGTGTGTGTGTGCGTAGAGACTGATAGCTCATTGAGGAACTGCTGCTATTCAATTGTGTGCACACTCATTTCTCCCCGTTTTTTATAGCAGTCCCGATCTTCCCATCAATTCTTATCCAATTTAATGATCCATTCATTTTCACTTTTTTAAAGTCAAGTAATAAAAAACGATCGTGATAATATGATAACGATCACAGTTTTTATTTCAATAAACAAACAAAATATTGACCCTTGTTGACCTCTCTCTCTGACTTTTTATATGTTTTTACTTGACTTGTACTAAATTGTAATAAAAGCTTAAAATACAATGTTCAAAATAAACTTAAACTCAGTCTTTCTTCCCGTATTTTCAATTCAACAAAAAAGTTCAAATGACTTCAGGGGGTTTTAACCTTGAACCTCTATCTGTCTACACGTCTAAACTTGCAATGTCTGTTCTTTTTACAACATGATCGTTGTTGTATTTTTTTGCGTGCAGTTTTGATTTCTCAGAAATTAACAGGATTAACCTTGTGGTGATGATATTGTTATGAGGCTAGTTAACATAATATTGTTACATCGAAAATCCCAATGTAAATGTCTAGAAAAGGAAGATAAAAGTTGGAGGAGTCGTGCCTCGTAAAAATGTTAGCGCTGCTGTACAAATTACATAAAAGCTTGCTTTACAAGCCATCAAAATCTGTGTTTTGTTTCTGGGTTCATTTCATCCTAATGTGATCTCAAAATTCTCTTTATTGTTTTTCATTGAGTTACTTAAAAGCACTGTTGTAAGCGTTTTAAATGAACAAAAGGGATGAAACTTTGAATGCATAAAAGTCTTGGTTAAGTAGAGTGACGACGACAATCCGAAAGATTTTAATTCGTTTTCTTGGTCTGGTTTTCCAGCAGCATGTTAATGTTCAAGACTGGGCAAAGAAGGAAAAGGAAGTTGATGAGGCGGTAGAAAACATGAATGTTGTTGGGTGACAAGAGTCGTTAAACTATACAATGTTCGTTTTTAATTTTTAAGTGGTCGGACTGTATGGAACATTAAAAGAGTGAGTTACTATACTACACTAGTCGTTTCATATACAAGCACAATTAGTTCGTTCATGGAAGGAAACAATGGTTGGACATTTTATGTGCGTGTGCGTAACAAACGTGATGGCATCATGCGTAATTGATATTTTACGATCGATACTAACTATGTACAAGCTGGCTACATCCATATTGAACAATTTACAAAGTTACAGCCCTATATTTACAATTTAAAAAATGGTATAGGAACTATTACTGAAATCGCACATTATATATGACATATAGTTAAATCTTTCATCTTTGGTTTGATTTGCATCTCAGAAACAGATGGTTACTTCAAATATAGAAAAAATTCGAATAAACTAATTAACAGTTTCTAAAAAAATTATGTGAATTTTTTCATAGCTTTATCCTTGGAATTCCAAAATTTGCACGTATGAAAGAAGCCATGAGGAACTTAATTGGACAAAAACATGTTTTCGCACTTTTTTAAGTGCTGAGATTTTCAACTTTTAATTTTGTCCTGAAAAAAAATGAAACGTAAATTAGTGAGGTGGCCATGCTTACACCTTTTTACTGTTCACTTACTTACTGTTTTAAGTGTATAGACAATAGAAAGGATTATACATTTTACACTTGAACAAGTTCTTTGAAAGGAAACACACAAGCATCTCCTGTTGCACGCGCCATTTAATTATTTTTAGAGTCGGAAATTTACTTCATCCATAATTTGCATTCCTCCTATTTTGCCATTTAAAAAAAAGTAAATGAGACCTTCAACCTTCGCATTGATTAAGACATGCATACATAAAACTGCATTGATACACACACACGCACTTCGTGTGGTAAATTCCATCGATGATTACATTTGGTTGTTGATGATGAGAATGGCGACTACACGCACGCATGTTTATTATTACTTCATACTTAACTGTCAATGTCACAGCGACAGTTTGCTATTTACATTTTAAAGTTATCTTGCTGATGATTATAACTATTAAAGGGGGAAAGACAGTGAGAATAAAAAGGTTTGAAGCTTTATTGACAGCACAAAAACAGAAACAATGTTGTTGTTCATGACAATGAAGAAAATTCTACCTGACTTGCATGAAACAATATTTAAATCATAGAAATAAAACAGTACAAATAGTACCAAAGATATTTTACATCTACGCAACATAATATTATCATGCATGAATGCATGAATCTTATGCAAAAAACATATTTTTATACACATGCAAATCTTTACGACGACGTCTGTAGAAACGAAAAGGGTTATCCTTTATGGAGATGTTGTTGATCAATTAGTTTCACCCATCATCACCAAAATCACTATTCTCCGAAGAAATAATTAACCCTTTTGCACATACCCATAAAAAACAAGTCGTCATAATATTAATTACCATGGATCAAGTTGCAACTTCAATTTTGCGCATTGTTTTTCATGTTATCTTTTCAATAATACAAAACTTTAAAGTGCAAAAAAATGAAGATAGTCTCAACACAATTACATGAGGGTAGAGATATTGATTAAAGCTGGAAGGTCGACTCTAGAGTAGGACTGATTGGAACTGCGAACAGAAAAATAATCATAAAACTTTATTATCAATGTGAAGAGTTGGGTAAGGACATTAATTCATATCCAAAAATGAATCAGAATGAATGGAAGGGTTAGAAATGAATTTGTAGTTGAACTGAATTTTTTTTTTGGAGATTTGCAAATCTGGCACTTATGCAGTCTACACAGTCATGCATAACATAACCGACCAAAATGATCTCATGCTATTTTATCAAATCATGGAAATTTTAATAGCATGTGTTGTAAGTATGGTAAAAACAACCTTTCCTCTACAAAAATGAAAACGGCATCACTACCAGAACAAATCTCTCCCTAAACTTCTTGTCCAACTGAAAAAGTGAATTTTTATTAAGAAAAAAATCTATATAACCAACTCAAAACCAAGTATTAAGATATCATCTCATCGTATTCTAAAACACCATTTTTTTACGCACACACAATCCCATTTTTATGCGTTTTTAACAAAGTTTCTTGGTAAGTTTCATGCTGTTTCTTATGCACAAAGTATGCTTATAGGTTTTTGTATGGAGTGTGTGTGTGGAGCGAAGTTTACTACACGCACCATTAACGATGATCTTCCAAAAAAATCTTTGCCAAGCAGCAAAAATGCCAAAGAAAATGCATGGAAGGAAATGGAAGCTTAACTCTTTCTTTTTCAGGGTAACTCTTTTTTTTGCTGATGATGAGGATAACTCAAGAAGGAAATGGAGAGTTTTTTTATTTTGAGAGGGAACCACTTGAGTAAAAATGACAACGCACACTTACACTTTATCTGACGCTACTAAAAAGAGTGAGCACACGAGAGGTTTCCTCCAAAAAATAGATATTTTCTGTTTATGTACAATAAAATAAAGTTCTTTTTCCGAAACTAAATATTTTTACGTGATTTACTTAAGCATAGTCAGTTTCCTTCCTTCCGGTGATTTCTTATTTTTAGTTGCACAGTCCAGTCCAGTAAAAATGAGTACAATAATAGCTTATTTTTCTGTTACATTCTACTTTCATGACATGAAGGTAAACATATTATATATAGATAGGCCTAAACACAAAAATAAACAGTTTACAACTCCAATTGTGAATTGTTAGATGGGACGGGTTGTTGAAATCTATTCTTGCATGATGGCTCAAAATGGACCTCTATTGTCAGTCATAAATGTTCTTTTGCTTATCACAGCTATTTTAACATTTTAGTATGGCTGGAGGAATTTATGTCTTTACGATAAGCTACGTTACACATTACACACATACAAGAAACAAAACAGTATGAACAAGCCAAGGCAACAATTTCATCATTCTTGCTGTTAGTACGAAAATAAAGAGTGTAAGCTTCTCTAATTAAAGTGGTGCAAAGTAAATAACTGTAAGTTACATAGAGAAAATAAAAGAAAATGTGATATTGCCATGATTTTGACAAAGAGTAGCGTGAGACACGTTGTGGGGTAAAACACAACTAAAAGAAAATACTTTTACCTCAGAAGAAATACAACGTTTACGCTCTAATGACGTGATTATTAAAAAACTTTTGGTAAGATTTGGCAGTAATTATTAATTCTAACCTTGCAGCTATTTAGAATACTAAATGAGGTAACATGAAAAATCCATTTGTAGTAACCATAACTTTTTACGTCTTTTGGAAATCCCGAAACTGCATCTATTTTGATCGAATGTTCAAAAAATTCATGTGATGCTGGTTGGACCAAGGTATTTAATATTTTTTTTACAGTTTCCACTAAGGGTGAAGATCAACTCATTGTCAGTAGTCAGTACATACTTACCATATGTTTATCATGGTGATTAATGGAGTCGTTGCATTTTGAAAGGAGTTTATGTTGTAATCGATGCTTTAAAATGTGCAAAATTAAGGACAGAAGAAAGTATTTATATGAGCTTTTTTAGTTATGAATGATTTTCAAATAACAACTTATTTTTTGATTATCAAGATCAGGGAAAAGTAACTAGAATTCATCATATCAAAATGTCAATAGCTGTCATTTATGTTCTTACTTAATATCGGGCACTACTGTTGACTAATGTCAAATAACGATGACTAAACTTTTCAAACAGCTTAATTCGTCGATGAAAAGTAATACGACTATACGACACTAGTATTCACATGCCAGTTGCCAGGTGAAATTAACAATCAAAATTAAAGACTATCGCTTATTGTCCTTTTCGGAATTACATTGTGCATTAAAAATTGAATGAGGGTATTGCTATTGACAAATAAAAAACACAACTGGTAGTCAATTATTGTTTGTTTTCCTTTATTTTCATCATTCAGTGTATGCTAAATACATTACTGTAACCATACCAATTAAAGATCAACTATCATATATCATCAACTATGTATCTAACAATAAGGTACCAAACAACCACATAATCAATGATCAAAACAAATTAAGATTTACTAATTAACAAACTGACACTTATCTCAGACTAGGGCTTTGACTTTTTAGACTAGTTAAGAACTAATATTAATTCAAAGAAATAGTTAGCAGACAAAACACTAATTTCTTACGACATCAGATCAATCTTACAGTAAACCCAAATCACATACGATAACAATGACCCTATGCATAAGACAATTAAAAGAACTAAACAAGCAAGTGGATTTAAATTAATACTATTGAATGTAGAGATCTTCTGCTGCTGCTGAAGATACTTATAGCAGAGCTATCGAGTGAAGTGGAAGTCTAGAGAAAACACGGAATATAAATCATACAACATTTTGAAATCTCAAGTTTTGATTTAAAAAAACAAAAAATACAAAATAAACAAGTTAATTCTTTCTGTATTTAATGCCTGAAGAGAACAAGGCATGTATAATATAATGGCATTATCATTAAAAGTAGTTAAAAAACGAGCATCATATTACATTCATTTTAAAATGCGTGTGCACAACGAAACACAAATTTAAAATATAAAGTAACATTTAGTAATACTAAATTAACCAAGTAGGCAATACAATTAATCTGTACTTGAATAACTCAATGGCTATTAATTAATAAAAAACATTTATTGTGTTTTTAAAGTCTTCGGTTAATGATTAGGACCGCAGTAATAACGCCAAAAGCCAGCACTGGAAGATAAGGTGGCATTGAAAAGAATGACGTATATGATACGGCGCCGCTAGACATTGCAGGTACTCCTTCAGAATGTCCCCTACCCTCAAGTTGTTGGGGATGACCTTCCTGAACATGGTTGTCATCCATACTATCATCGTCTTCGATGGAGAAGGGTAGATCAATAAAGCAATGGCGGTTAGTGAGTTGATGAACCAGCATCTGAAGCGACTTTCGATTAACAGGATCAGTTTTCGGAGACCACAGTGTAATGCTGTAGTCAGTGCGGATGCGGCTGGTCAGGTACAAGAGTTCTTCGATGGATTCTGCAGCGAGGCCAGCACGAACTGGAAAGGTAACGTGTGGAAATACTGGAGGATCTCCCCCATGAACCCTAAGAACCTTGAGCATCTCTTTCATTTGTAGCTTGGTGTACTTCCCCTCGCGAATTTCGTCAGAAGTATCATCAGTACCGTAGCGGGTGGTCCAGCCTACGGATAAAACTGCATAAGGTGCGTACTCTTTGGCAAGAGAAATGAATCGCTCAGGGCTGAGAGGTTTTTTTGTAGCATTTACAGGTCCCTGAAGAATATCAGCATTGATAAAGATTGGAAAAGACGGTGAGCCAGGTTCCTCGATACGGGATTTCAACTGCTTCAGACAAGGCTCAACTGCCTCAATATCCTTAAAGTCTAACTTGATTCCTTTTCGTTTTCCTTCTGATTTTGTTGCACGGAAGACTCCGTCTAGGAACTGAGTAAATGTGAGATCAGACGATTCAGCTGGAGGATGAGCCATGATAGGTTGTTTGTCCTGGAAGTGCCCATGGTAGCCCATCAAAATATCAGCTTCTAACATCATTATATTTTCATCTACAAAAAAACAAAAAGTTGCTATTAGTCATGGAATGCAATTAAAGTAAGACAAACGAGTCCAAACATTTATGACTTGTGTAAAAAAATCTTTAAGTGTAAAAGTGTCGGGTCTATAGAAAAGGTCTATAGATTTTTTCAACCAATAAATGTTTATTCACATTTTTTATGAAAAGTTTTATTACTTGCGGTTGCGCGTCTATCTCACGTATACCATATAACTGAAATGCACAGGACAGGTGTATTTTGAATTTTAAATATCGCAACTTTTCAGATAGCTGCCGAAGTTCAGCATTAATCCATTAAAATAAATACGATACCCTTGATGTATTGTTGGAACTAACAAGAACCCGTAAACACTTTTTTTACTAAATCAGATATTTCCAATTTCCAACAAAAATTTACCTCCAAGAGCCTCCTTCAATGCTTCATGATTGTTTACTGCATGCGCCCAGGTAACTTTCGAAATCTCTCTATGTATCTCTGGAAAATACTGATGGATAGTCGCCATCTTTGTACTAGTGGATGGTAGCACCTGCCACAACGCCGCCACGACCAAAATACCTGTAAAATAATCAAAATCATTAGCATTAGCACAATTATCTATGGCCAACTTATTTGTTTTTTTAATGATATTTTGTCTACGAAAGCTATGTATTAAAATATATTCTAATTTACTTAATAAAAAGCAAAAACAAAAACAATAGCATCTCCATATTTTATCTGCTATTTTTACTACAATCCACTTACAAACTTTGAATCCCATTTTTAAGCCTATTTTTTTGAGAATAATTCTAAAAAATAAAAAATCTCAAAAAGTAAACAATAAATCCAACGCACTGCCACACTTCACCCCACACAACAGAGACAGTTCAAAAAGTGGACGAGTGAAGACAAGGATATTAAAAACACTGACAAGGAATTATCAGCAACAAAGTCAAGTGGCTCTACAACAACAGCACACAACGACACAACAAAAAGTAGCACAAGACACCAGACGTAAATGAGGAAACTTGAGTGGACTGGACAACAACAAAACCAATTGTCTCTCACTTTTTTCTCATGAATATGATCTACTTTGCGCAAACCACCTTACTATGCAATATGGACTGGACAGGCAATGTTGGCAATGGCAATCTCTCTGGTACAGTATTATTCTCAAGTAGCGAAGCGCCTTCACCTTATCCTTCTCAACTTGTTAGCTTCTATTCCAATTATGGAACAATGAGCAGCTCCACACAACTAAACTACTATTCAAAATTCTGTTCTTTGGTTACTGATATGGAATATAGCATGTGATGTGCAAATTATGCATGCGTTTGTGCTACGACGTTGCGTTCAATCTTTAACACCAAACCAAACCACAACAAAACAGACAAGGAGACAAGTCAATATTCTTTCATCGACTCAGAAACTGACATTGCACGTTGATTTGGACTTAAAGCAAGAATACTTGTATGATTTTTATTTTATTTTTGGGAGTACGTGCAATATAATATGTGTGTTTGGTTCTACGAAAATGATTTTATGTGTGTGAGTGAACTTGACAAAATGGAAATAAATTGAATAGAAATAGAATAGAGGGTAATGGCCAAACGACAAATTGGATTAGTATCTCCTTTGCACCATCAGCACCACAAAAAATAGCGGAACAGAATAGGCAAAAAAGGAAAATAAAATCTTCAATTCAATTGCACAGTTGCAATGAAGAACTACATGGAAATGAGGTCGTCATGGAAAAGGACGAAGAAGTATAAACGTTCTTGTTTTTTGTATGACGTATGAAATAAGTCGGAGTTGGCTATGGCTTTGTCTACCAACGTGTGTAAGGAACTAATTTGGATAATATGGAATGACGATGATGTGATGATGACGACGAAGACTGAAGAAGATGGTCTGGTGTAAAACGGCATATTATTTTATACTTTTGTTAAAACGCAGCAAATAGCACCACCGCCATTATTGGTTTAAAAGATAAGTGTATTGTTTGGCGATGACGATTGAAGGGTAAAAAAGGAAAGATTTACGTTGGTTAGTTAAAAGAGGCACAGGCTGGCGATGGAAAGATTAAACATTTTTATCATGTATGTTTGCATGCATAATGTAATTTCGACAGAACAAATAGATGATTGTGATGTCATGTCTGAGTTTTTTAAAGTTTGAGTCTGAAATCAGAAAAGTAGTGTTTTCATATTTTTACTCTGCTTTTATGCAATTTTTAGTAATATTTTTCCATATTAAGCATATTTGGCGTACTTGTATCCTGTCTGGTCTGTTACTCACAGCGCAGCAGAGCAGTCGGTGCAATATGGAATGATGTAGTTAAAATTGCTGAACGTTTCACAATAAAGTTCATATGGGTTTTTACTGGAAAATGATCTGATCTGATAAGCAATAACGTTTTTCTAGTATTCAAAAATGAATTAGTCATGTCATGAGTCACAAATTTTTCGAAAGATGAAAGGAAGTTTAGTAGACTATTTTCTATGAATAGTTAAAAACTATTCATCCGCTCATCAAATGATCCATAAAAGACAATTTCAACAGCGCGGATTACTTTTTAACTACCCTATAGTTATACTATTATAGTTATCATTACAATTTTGAAGATTCAAGTGATTAAATGTGAACAAGATAGAAATTGTTCTCACTTCACTTAAATCGAGATAACAGAGAAATATAAAAAATAGGGGTCTACATAACAGGTGGCTTTATTGGTCGCATAGTAAAACATGCGCAAACAAAAACGATAAACCCAATTACATAGCAATTATATGTTAAATGCAGACGTGCAAAAATCGTGTACTTCACTTGCCCATCCCCAATCTTTACTTCCAAGAAGTACCTTGTTCTTGTATAACATGCTGCACACATACACAAGTCTTTAATTTTCATTTAGATGGCACAAGTGCCAGTAGACTCGTTAACTTGCAGTAAAAGAAGAGTGACTTTGAGTTGTACTGGACTTTTTTACTACATAGCATATTGCATTCCAAAATTCCTATCCAACAGAATAAAGAGCCAACTGAATGCTATATTGGTTAAGCATAAAAAACAAGGCAAGGAACCATGTGTTATCTATCTAGACAATGAACTTCATAAAATGTAATGATCATATTATCCACATGAACGAATGTATGAGCTCAAGTCAACTACAAGTTTTCATGTCTCAGTTTTTTGCTTCTCCCATCAAAATCATCAGATAATACGCAAATAACTTGATTAGAATATTATATGGAACGTGAGACTTCTGTAGAATATTAGCTGAAATGAAGACTGAAGATGATAGATAATCGGAGGAATAAGTACTGACGAGTACCATGTACCAAAATTCAATTATCTTTTTTCCATAAAACTCTAAATCAACAACTTCCATGTATCGTATGATATGATGTGCGTAAAACTTTTTAGGAAAATTGATAGTTCACCATTTGAGCATTATCTTGCTTGTTTTGGTCATAATGATGACCACTTGTCACAAGAAGATCACAGAAATGGCGTCGTTTCGATTACCGAATGCCTACAAAAAATGGACGCATGTAGTAATAGGGTCAAAAAGATCAGAGACGGAGTTTAGTTATAATAGTTAATTCAGTATATAGTTATAATGCAATATGATGATAGCGTTTCGGTGCAGTGCGGTATAACTGAAAAAGTTGAAATAAAAGTTTTGGTTGATGTGCGTGAGAAATACTAAAACTGGAATGATTTATGACGAAAAGTACTAGCCGGGAAAATCCTAAATCCTGACCTTTCCTACATCATATAATATGCATGTTACACACATTTATGGACATGTAAATGCGTTATATAATGTAAAGAGCTACGTGGTCTGAATTCAGAAGAAAAAAAACGAAAAAAATTAAGTACGCTTAAGAATCAGCAAAAAAAGCAATTAAATAATGCTGAATAACAAAGAATGCTTACTAGAATTTCCACTTTTTACTCCTTTTAATTTCTTTATTGTCCAACATCTCAAGTTCATCCATGCAAAACTAAACAGTGCATGCAGTCTAAAACTTTGGACATGTTGTAATCTTGTCTTGTCGTCAGTCAAGTCTTGGATTACAAAAAACCAGCGGTGCTGTTGTAATCTCCTGAGAATTCGCTCGTATTTTCTTGACATTCAGCTTTCATGAATTATGAATTAAATGCTTGGTTGACCAAAATAGCTGAAGGAACTGAACCTTCTTGCATCTACAAACTGTTGGGATAACTACCTTAATTTTAACGTAGAAATATATTATGCTAATCAATCCCATCACCTGGAAGTATTAAATAGAAGTTATGACGTTGTTGACGAGTTCTAATACTTGCAACAATCAAAACAAATCCATGATCGTGGTGGACAATGTCAAATCATGTTAGCTTCATAAATGCAAGCAAACAGTCGATGATGATGATATGCATAATGGAAATCAAGGTCTTTCTTTAACAAAAATGTCATGACATTGATGCAGTCTGCCTTGATTTCTCAAATAAGGTGTATATCTATTCATATCTTGAATCTTCGAAGTAAAATGCAGTGCAGCATGCTGTACCTGTACCGGTACAACTAACTCAAGTGACTATGAGGAAAACCAAACCACTAACTAAAAAATCAGATGAAACAAAGCATGACAATCAACAATGGACAACAATTATCTGTGTTGACATTTGGATGACAGCATGTCTCTAAGCTTGTATTGTTTATGCAAGCAAATTATACAGAGCGTGTAAGGATGTTGTTGCATAAAAATGTTCTCAAATATTAATGGTATCATTATCATTCTAATCAAATGCAAGTTCTGCAATTTATCTAGTGTAATGCTACAAGCAGTATTTAACCTTGAAAACAATGCAATTAGCTTATTTAACAAATTGAAAAAAATTGTTGAAAAAAACTTACTTTAGTTGAGCTTGTGTTAGTTAACACAGTGCAGGTGCAGCTGAGGTAGAAAATTGTAAAGTTGCAAAATGACTAGAAAAATCACCCGAATAATACTTTAATTTGTATCAAAACAGTAAAAACAACTTTCTCGAGGTTTTAATCAACCAATGCCATTCGTTAAAACTAAAATTAAAAATATTTAATAACAACCGGAACACAACACAACGAGTCATTTTCACCTGCACATCTACATTCTTCTATTTTGACAGATGAGCATGGAATTCAAGCGCCCCGCTTCTCCAGTTCGTGGTATGAGCTGAGCTCATAAGGGATTTAGCACTCAGCAGTGCACTGCTGATGCACTGCACTGCAGTGCTCCCTCAACAAACTCACAGACAGCTGCTGGGTATTTCCTTTGTTGCTGATCTTGATCGGAGCTTAGCCTTTTTAAAATTGACAAACAATTTCAAAGCGTCATCGTCATGCTATTGATTTGACCATTTGATAACTAAAAGCAATCAGTGATAGGCCGTGTAATAGTAATGTTGACAAGTCATTGATCTATCCTGATTCATGATGGTTATAATTATGATTCATGTTTATGAATAGTAAAACTTTGCCTCAAATTGCAATTGGCAATTACGATAAAAATGAGATCATTTTATTACTTCTTTAAAACATGAAATCTTGATCGCGTCATAGTCGCAAGTCACAATCCAAAAACATTTTTAAAGGCTAAATATCTAGTTAGTTTTTTAATATTTCCTCAGTGTATAATAGTATTATTACTACATCATTAATGATTTCATGGTTTAGTTAAAAAGTTTCTAACCTGATGGTTGTGCAATTAAAATGCAAAAATGGTTTTCTTTTGCACATCGCATCGTTCTATTGTTGATATTTCTTTAATCGTCGCTTGAAAAAAAGTTATAAAAAAAGATCAAACTTCATTTTTTAATCCTGATTACTATATTTTTCATCAATCATACATAGTTGTGAGTAATCGGCAATCGGGTTTGGTTTTTTTCCATTGAATAATCCCTTGCATTTTTATGTCTATTCAATGTTTTTTTACATCTAGCCGTATTTGAACATTACGAATCTTGTATGCATGAGATTAAAAAATTGAAAAACTACCTTTAATTAGATTGAAGGAAAACAAATGATGGCACGTTACCGTTATACCCCGAACAAACTCTAATTTATATGACACTACATACCAAATTTTTGGTTGAATTATTCTTCCAAACAATCCTGAAATCCTGAAATCTTTTAACATTTGGTTCTTATGTTTTGCAAAAATGTTGCCATGTTGTGGACCGTTGCGTTGTTGCTATTTGTTGTCTTAACTTTTATTTGCTGTATGTCAGCCCGAAGCTCCTAACAAATTGTGGGAAAGTACAGTAGAATACATTATAACTACAATTCCGAAATAATTTGGCTGTAAAATGAATGCCTACTAATTTTATTTTGAAACACAGCGAGTCCGACACGCACTTTACCTGCATGTTTATAAGGAATCAGCTACAGCCAAGAATTAACGATTACCTTACTTGTTGAAATAGGACTTTTCAGGTACTTATTTTCAATTTATAAAAGCAGGAAATTCTGCAATATCGCAATCCAGCAAATTATCATGTCCATAAAGCGACTATTTATTGCCACATAAAAAGATCATCCATTCCGATTTTCCGATCCTTAAAAATTTATGGCTCAATAACAATTGATCACCAGCTCTCATCTCTTCTTTAGACAGCCCATTTAGGTAAGTTGCACAAACTAGTAATAAGTCCCAAAAAATAGATAAAAAATTAAGCAATTGTAAAAACTAAGCCAATTTCATTAGCCGTAAAATTCACGACAATGGGCGATAAACTAGCGATTTTATGCGACGATTGCTTATTACATGCATTTTTATGACTAAATTGTACACCTTTTCCTCACCTTAGCCTCTAAGGGTTTTATCCATGAAAAAATCATACAATGAACAAAATCATGATGATGTTGACGAATAAAGTACTTTTATACATGCACAAAAGCTATTTATCCACCTAGCTTTAATTTTAAATGAAATTCCATAACATGCGTAAAAATCTATTTCATGGTACGACACACAAACCTCTTTAATGGTTTAAAACGAATTTTTAAAATAGAGCCAGTCAACAACAGATGTGTCACAATCAAAATATTGCATAACTAAATGATGAATGAAGATGAACAATAAGCACTAGTGCCAGTCGCCTGCATATCTTTTGATAATGGGGAAAATCACGATACAAATTTGGTTTTTGAAGTAATATTAGAATTGAGGAAAACCACTGGTTTTAATATCCACAATTTTTTAAAAATATTATTTAACACTAATATTTACAACCTAAGATCTCTACTTAAATTCAATAATGGCTATTATTGTCATTTATTTTAAATGTAATGTTTTCAATAGCGTATTATAATGACTATATATATAAACAACTTCAGTGTCGATAACGCTACACGCTTTACGGCTATGACGCATTTTTTAAGAACAATTACTAGAATTACATTCCTTTTTTTAAACCAAAATACCACACATAATATCATACCACAAAAGTGACTTTTTAAACAGTCAAAATTACATATATTTTGCTGTAAAAACCTTCATACTTATGTCTAGTTCTGCACAATTTGCTGTAAAACAAAAGCAATCTTATTTTTAAAACAATTGGTTGTGCACGTGTATGTTCATGTATTGTCATAAATTGTTTTCATAAAGATCCTCCTCAGCAAGAGCAACAGTGTAAATCAAACACAACGTGCTATCATTTTTTTAAATGAAAAGTGTGCCACATAAAATCTTTTATTGTAAACGGAAGACAAAAATAAATTATAATGATTTAGTAATTAACGACAATAAATATTATGCAGATTTTTGGTATCTAGTGCAAAAAAATTGAATGGACGTTTTGTGTGTTATTTGTGCATTTTGGTAGATTACAATAAAGACTTATTACTGTGAGCACTGAGCACTAAAATGCATTCTTTTCTTTGTATGTAGTCAGTAGACAGCAAAAAATATATAAAAGACTAACTAAGGACTAGTGCATTGGACCATGTAATTAATCTTAAACTGTTATTAAATACGGTGAGCATGCTGTGCCATTGTGTGTAATAATAATACTAATCCATATAAGATTGGTTTTAACTCTAATCATCATAATGCAAACATGTAATGTGAGTAAATACCGCAACATGTTTACTTCCTTTGTTAGCGGTTCAAAAATTAGCTATAATACGCACACTTTAAAAACTGTTTGAATGATTTATGTTCAAAGTGCACTATAAAATGCGCTATTGTTTTTGAAATGAGGCTCTTATCTACAAATGCCAACTGTATGCAATTAAACGACACATACAAATAAGGTAGATAGATAGATAGCATGAGCAATATTTATTGAGTGAGAGAGAGAGTGAGAGAGCATGTAAAACAATGCCGGCGGATGATAGTCCGTTTCGTCATAAATATCTTTTCAAAAAGGGTTCATAAAGATAAGTCAGAGGGAACGGTGACGACGACGACGTCGATCAGGAAACGGTCTACATGCTACAGACTACACGAACAAATACATTTTGCATTCTGATAATTAAAAGTCACCATTAACATTTGATTATTAAAGGTGAACCTTTCAGTTTTAAAAAGCTACACAAGTAAGCCATAATGTGACTTGACTTAAAAGAGGAAGGAAGGAAACTAGTGCAAAAAGTGTGTACCTTACGATTAAATGGCTAACAACAACAGTTGACATAATTAAGATTTTAAAACAAGTCTACATACTATCATCATTGGTATGTTTAAAATTGTCAATTAATTTCATATTTTGAAAATTATATTATCGAACAAACTTCGAAATTATGGGTTCTGTTTCTGGTAACACAACAGGTGTAAAATTATTTTTACAATAATATTTTGAAAAGTAAAATCGAATCTACGAAGAAACATTTTATTTTGGCAGGAAAGTGAATCGGTGAGTGCACGCGTACAATTAACTACCGCTTTGGTGCGAGCTTCCCGTGTTGACACCTTGTTTTTTTTTACGAAAAGTTGCACCACGCTAACAAGTGGCAAAAAACACTTTGATTCTATTCTTGTAATAACTTTTAAGTGCGTGCGTACAAACCATTTAACAAAGTGCATAAATTCAAAATATGCGTATCTCTTGCCAAGCGTAGTATATGGTTGCATCATGAATCATGCATCATCAAATGTTTTTTTATTGCATTTTACATTCTCACCATTTAAACAATTTTTTGGACTTTTAAATTGACTTCCTTTTTTGAAATATTACAAACACCTCTTTTTTACTCTCTTCCCTTCTTATCTTGATGTATAAGATGTTATTATCTATGCACCGTGCATTTTATTGTGGTGATTGTTCGAAACACCTTTGATTATGATCTAAATTATTATCAGTGCTGTGTACTGTTACAAACTTTACAGTCACAAAATATTCGTGTTGAACCATCCCAAATTGTAGTCACCGTCCACAGTTCTACCATTTAAAATAGTCAACGTTTAATTTTTATTTTTTCCGTTGTCCGTTTATCACTTTGCCAACTTTATCGCAAAATCCTTTCGCATGTAATTTTAAATTTAATTGTGCATTCACATGTATTCAAAAGAGCGTAACACTGCGAGAAAAAATTGCATGCACTGAAAATGCAACAGCGGTTAGCAGAAGAGGTTTATCAACTGTGGGCTTCAGTAATCTGCGTAAATCCCTGAGTGATTGACGATTTTCAAATCTGCTAATAGCGCAGCAGCAACAACAATACAAATTACAGCAATTTCGCCATCGCATCTTAAAACAAGTTTTTTAAAAAGTGCTTCTGCCAAATTTTGATAAGAGGACCCTCTGGTTTTTTTGTTGACGCATGTAAATGTTATATAAACCTTGGTTCAAACGTGATTTTCATTGTTGTTGCTGCTATTACGTCTTCAAGGTCAATGGTTTTATACATGATTGTTTTTGTGTCTCTGTTCAAAAGTCTGAAATTTAATCAAATCATGTGAGTCTATCCTCAGAGTGCTGTGTACGTTGCTATAACGCTGCTGTGTTGAAATCAAGAAAAAGGCTATCGACTATCGATATATTTTTTAAAAGAAAATTTAGAATAAAATGGAAATCCATTGAAACTTTTTTGAAAATTAATCTGCTGTAAAGTTGAAAGAGTTTGTGTGACGAAGAGAAATGTTGAACAGTCATATAAGTCGTGATGGCCATTATCCGAAAGGCAGTGTTGGCAGTGCCTCTAGCTCTAATGACGTACTTTTACCGCGATAATGATCTCTTGGGAATGTCAAAGATTGTGGAGACGACTACAGGTGAAATCCGGGGTCGTACTGGAGTTTCTAGAAATGGTCGAGTTTATATGGAATACCTTGGTATACCTTATGCCAAACCCCCACTTGGTAACTTACGTTTTGAGGCTCCGGAACCCGCGGAGCCATGGAAGGGAGTTAAGGATGCGTTGACGTATGGAAGTCAATGTCTTCAAATTGAATTTTTCACCTCGAAAATTCTCGGACAAGAAGACTGTCTGTATATAAATGTGTTTCGTCCAGTGATTCGAGAAACAAGTGAGTATTATGAGGCAGTGGGGCCACGTCTCCTTCCAGTGATGGTTTTTATTCATGGAGGCTATTTTATGAGTGGATCTAGCAATTCGTACAGGCCAGACTACTTTATGGACCAAGATGTTGTTCTTGTGACACTGAATTACAGATTGAATGCATTTGGGTTCCTGAATTCTGGGGATCAATTTATAAGAGGAAATTTTGGGCTGAAAGATCAAGTGTTGGGATTAAAATGGGTTCAGGATAACATCAGAAATTTTGGAGGGGATCCCAATAGGGTTACTTTATTTGGAAGTAGTGCTGGCGGGGCAAGTGTTCACTATCACATGTTGTCACCCATGTCAAGGGGCTTATTTACAAGGGCGATTTCACAAAGTGGTACAGCAATCAAAGTATACAGTTCGGTGAAGCATCCCAGACAGCAAGCAAATAGATTGGCGAGTAGACTGGGATGTCCTTGGCACAAGAGTGCGGCGATGGTGGAGTGTTTGAAGAAAATTGACGCATTAAAGATTATTCAAACGCAGATGGAATACAGAAATGTTTTGCTTCATCCGTTGGCAATATATGCACCTTCCAAAGAGGGAGTTTGGGATCATTCGACATTTTTACCGGATGAGCCATTGGCGCTGTTGAGAAATGGGAGTACGGTTAATGGTGTGCCATGGATGACGGGTGTGAATGCAGACGATGGATTGATATATTCAGCGAGTGAGTACAGTAGCATGTAAATCTATTTGAAGTGTTCAATGAACAAGATTTTATGTCTGGAAACATTTTTATTTTTACAGGGATTATTCGGAATCGCCCCCTGATCTCAGAAATAGAAAACAACTGGTACGAAACAGCCCCCAAATTACTAGGTTACCTGGACAATGACAAGCGGGAGCTGACCCACCGCATTACAAACTTCTACTTTGGTCCTAACCCCTCACAAATCGATTTCCACTGGGCTTTCCAAAACTTTACAAATTTGTTCTCTGATCGACTCTATAACACAGCCACCCATATTTCCGTTCGAGAACATGCTAAAATTGCACCAGTGTATCCTTACTACTACAACTACAGGAGTAAGTTTTCCTTCTCCAACTTGCTTCTGTTGACAGGACAACTACCACCAATAGTAGACATTGGGATATCACTCACTTCCAATTGGATACGAACAAGATTGTCAAGGCTACCCCGGAGTAACCTGGGAGTTTGCCATGGGGATGAGATACTCATGTTATTTCATTTAGGCGTATTGTCTAATGTGCATACAAGTCATAAGGATTTTGAAATGAGTCATGATATGATTAAGCTTTGGGTGGATTTCGCTCATGGAGAGTAAGTTTTTAAATACGTACGAACGTACGAAATACGTATTTCAAATTCAGTCATCTCATTAGTATGTTGTTAAATAATTTTCAAACATTTTTATTTCAGAAATAAGTTAACTTTTAGAAATGTTACCTTCACACCAATGAATCCTCTTGCGTTTGATATTCCCTATTTAAAAATTGACAAAAACGCAGCCATCATTACGGAGCCGTTTGCAGATAGAGCGAGATTTGGCGAGTCATTAAATCTCTTTTGAGAGAAACAACAAGAATCAAATTAAAAATATAATTATTTTATCTACTCGACTTAACTTTGAACAAAATGTGTGCATGTCTTGTAATATGTTTGTACTTTTTGTTAAGATAATCAAATAAATTCATTAATCTTGTGGGAAAATCTACAGGAACAACGAATAACTACATACATCGCATTCAGTTCATCTTGTTTTCATGCTCGTTTAGGTACAGAGGTGGCGTGCCTTATCCATTCCACATTATCCATATCCGCATTGCATAGAAGAAAAAGGAAATGTTTAACGCATCCTCTTTGAACTCATTTCTAAATCCATTTTTTGTTCCTTTTTGAAAGTTTTTGGAGAGGATTTATGATCATCCACTAATGCGTAATAATGAGCCATTGGTTTAAACAAAACTACCAATAACCCTAAAAGGCAAAAAAAAACTTCTACTGCCATGCATACTGACAGGGAATACTGCTAACCTTACCTGTAGAATATTGTAAAAGATTTTGTACATTAACAATATATTATACTACCCACATAAATTAGCTAATGTGCTTGAAAGTGACAACTATTATTATTATTACACGGCCATTTGCGTGCCAGGCTAATGCTTCCACAAAATGAAAAGGTTTAGTAGGTGGTGGCCTGTGCGGTAATGGGGCAATAATAACCATTTTTAAAGCAATTAGCCTCCAGTGAAATAAAATGTGTGCAACGTAGAAGCAAAAGAAGAAACAAAATTGTGTAAATTCATTTGAACTTTTAAGCAAGTAGAAAAACAGGAATGTCAGTTAGAAGTGAAAAAAATCACTAATGCTACATTGCACTTCAAAGTGTCCCTGATTCAATTCTGTTACACCATTTCATTTTCCACATCAATTTGAAGTATTTCACGATTTCTTCTCAGAGGAAAAAAACTAAAGAAGAAAATATTTCTGAAGAAGTGGCGAAGAAGAAAAGAAAAAAAATGTCACCACTTTTTCAATGTCGTCAGTTAAACACACTGAACTGAAATGAACTGTTTCTTGCAGTTGTAGTTTTACTCCTTTTTCTTAAAAAGCTTTTGGTTCATCACATAAGCATGGCATCGTTTATCTCTTCTGTGAAACAAAAAGCAAGTTTTTCTCTTCCTCATTTTTATCCTTTTGTATGCTCGGTTTAAACAAATAATTTTCATTCTTCTCTTATTTTATGCCAATAAAAATAATCGTAGCAATAAATAAAACTATGTACATAATTAATTGATGATTTGATTTAGAATATGTTTATAAATAAGTTTCGATCAAATTAAAAATTGTTTTATTTAGTCTGAAACAGCCAAGAAGCCAGTTGCTGTCAAATTTGTCATCAAATTTTGTTTTCATACTGTTACTATATCAGCTTGCCCCAACACGTTTCATTTGTTTCTTGCACAAAACAACTCCAGTATACAAGTTGTGTGTATTCCTTCACTTCAGAAATACGAATTTCGTAGATGCAAAAAGGTGGGATAAAACTGATAATGATTCAGTGCAATTTAAGCCTTCACCAGAAAGTACAAGACACGATTCTTCAATAATCACGATAAGCTCTTTGTGCAATAAATCTCACACATTTCGCCATAAAAATCTCTTTTCTTCTTTTAGAGGATTTACTAGTGCAACCTATACTAACGTGCTTGATCTCTGCGCTCGCTCGCGCTCTAAAAGTATTTATGTGAATACATATACATACCTACTTGTATGCATACCTTACAAAAAGATTCTTGTAATTTTAATAGAATTCTCAAAGAAAACTAATCACAATGCAATGTCTTTCTCGTCTTGTGTCTAAGGTTTATTCTGATTCAAATAAAATATCATTCTTTCATTTTTTCTCTTCATTCTTACTTTAAACTCCTTTTAAGAGAAAGAGTTATGGTTGCTCTGACCTGTCCATAGAGTTAGCACATACTTTACAAAAGTTACAACAGTTAATTCATAAAAAGCAGCTTTGATATTGATGTTTGCTCTTTTGTAAAATGGTCCATTTAAAAACAATACGAAAGAATATATGTATTCTATCACCACCACCACCACACCATCTTATCTTCTTCGAGATAATTTTTTTCTAAACAGATGGAAATCGAGAGAGAAGAGGCGAGAAGTAAAGTTCCGGCAGTAAATTTAAAGAGGCGACGACATCGGGTCGCTAGCGGGATTGGAGGTGACATGCTACTAACACAGCGATAAATTCAATGAAGCAGCCAAGAAACGATGAGAAGGGAAATCAGAGAAAAGTTATCTTTTGACGGTTAAAGCCATAATGGTTAATTTTGTAGTCGTTGTGGTGGTAACGTTAGTAATTTTTTCTAGTTAAAATGGCGGCGCTAAGATCACTGTCAGTGCAAAACTTGCGCTATAAATTTTCCGCTACACTTACATCTTCGAAGCTTTCGATATGCGTGCATAAAATAAATACGCTTGTTTTATTTTAATCGTGCATCATTACGTTTCCACAGAGATGAGGAAGAAGGCAGAAATTTACACGACAGAAAATATATTTATGGGATTGGTCTGCTTAAAGAGCGAGAGAAAAAAAGGGGTAGAGAAGTAACGTAAATACTTAACAATATTTATATGTGACGATAATATTATTATCTGCGACTCTCATGTGTCACTTCATAAATTTCTCCGTTAACCATTTTTTTTAAATGGTGTCTTGAAATCCTTGGTTTTTCTAATACATTTTTTTCTAGGAAATACATAAATCCAAAGCAGAAGAGAGTCAATCGCGATTCCCCAATGGATTGATACACAAGTGGAGTGTTTGGTGTGATATGTTCGTTGTAAAATATTAAAAAATTAAAATTTAACGGCTTCTTATCCTCTGCCAAATAAAACAGTTCATAACTTTGTTTAAAAAAAACGAAATAGCATAGATAAAAAAGTTAGAAGGCGTTGCCAAGACTACCACATCATCACTGTATGTTTTCTCTTTTATCACAAATGGAACAAAATGATACAAGGATTTACAAAACGGGTAGATACATTCCAAATACATATTTCTGTTATCTTTCTTTATTATCAGCCCTTAAAAATTTGCACAATGGATCTCTCCGTAAACACGTTATTTAGAAAGATGGGTAATACGAGACAAAAACTCATTTAGGTAAATGTAATGAATGAATGGGTTTTTTTATTATGAAACATAAACCACTTCTCTTAAATGGTATATTTATTGAACAAAATATTTTACAAAATTATTATTATTATTATTATTATTGTTTTTATCATTACACCTCTTTCTCAAAACAAACAAACAAGCCGAAATCAACATAACAGTTTTTTTGTCAAGGGGAAAAAAGACCGACATTATTGGGACTTGGGTGCATTAAAAACAAGTAAAGTGTTTGTTTTTGTGCGTTCTTTCCACAGAGTGACATGAAAACACAGAAACATTCACTTTCTCACTATCTCTCTCTCACTTCCTGTTATTCTCTTGGAAAAGAAAATCATTTTCTTCTTTTACATTTTTATGCAATCTACATTTCAATGGAATAAAAACATGTTATGCAAGTCAAGTAAAAATGGCATGACGATTTCCGAATGACAGTGACACCCAAAAAGAGTGTGTGCATATTTTTGTAACCTTTCTTGTCATACAAACATGGTTACAAGAAGTTGCAATGCTAGTTGTGTAATATTTAAAGTGGAATAAACATAAAAGGAAAAAATAATAATATTATTACTATCCGTTCATCATAATATTATTTTACTATTTTTCAAAGAAACGTGTTCAACCCTCCACTCACCACCCTCCGCTTACCTTCTCATTAGTATTATCAACCCTCCCTTTTACTCCATAAGCTACTTTAGAGATGATGGATCAGCTTTTACAGATATATACTCGGACAAAATTGTGTAACAACAAGCATAATACTGATATAATCTATTTAATGGTAATCGTAACGTAACCCTATAATCTTCATCGGTGCAAATCGTCGCACGGTGCAAGTTGTCACTTGAGTTTGTAGGAAAATGCAAAAATAGATGGATAGATGGTGAAAAAGGAATGACAAGTGGAACATAAACACGTTCATTTTGTTTACAAGTGTTAAAGTAAATATTTTTTCGTTTTTGCTTAGCCATCATCATCAAGTTTAGAAGGGCTGAAAGGGAAATGACGTGAATAATAATAATAGTCATTTGCTTTTTACACAAACACTTGCGCTTCTTTTAAGACAATTTTACACTCTCTCGGCCTTTCACCTTTCATTTTTTAATAGTTTCATTCATGAAAATACTTGTGCTGTTAGGCACACTGATGAGTATTATGGAATCTTGATTGGCTAATCATGGGACAGTGTTGATGTCAAATTTGATAATTTATTTTAAAAATATGTTATTGTGTAAAGTCCTTTTTTAGTATTATTGAAAGTGTTTTTGTTTTAATGGATTTTGCTGTAAAACAGTTTCATTGGTTCCCAAAAACATTGTATGATTAGGTATTATATGCGTGCAGAATTTTAATAGAAGGCAAATAGAATGACATCAGCGAAACACATTTTTACCCCGTCCTGTTTTTCACATCCTGTATGTTTTTCCATGTTCGTGCTAATTGCTCAGTCAGTGTCTTCATCGTCCATTACTTTCGTTATTGCGCTTCGATCAAAACAAGGTAATTTAGAAGTGTCAAAGGTACATACAATCTCAACTGATCTTATCTGTGAAAAATATCCTTTATTTTTTTTGGAAACCATGCCATACATGTTTTTTATCGTTATAATGAAATACCTAACTATCAGTATTTTATTTATTGCCAGGTTTATGTAAATATTAATGATGTTAATGATTCCATTTATTTCACTAAAAAGTAAAAGTACTGTAAGTTCATCCCATCATCATTAAAAACTACTGACTTAGTTTTTCTTAAGTGTCACGTTCAACATATTGGTAGCAAAGTATCAAACATGGTTTTTGTTATAAAACAAAACTTGTTGCGATGAAAATTGTGTCTTTAATTACCCCTGCACGTACATAATCGACAATGTTTACAACTATAAAAAGGATAATGACACGATTGAATGTATTACTGGTTTAATGATAAGAAACAAAATGCCGAAAATTCTATGAATCAATCTAACTTGCTAAATCACCAAGTTCAACCGTCCACAATTATCTCGTCGTTCTTCAACCCCGTTTTACTGTCGAGTGTCGACTATTGGTGGTGTACGTGATAATCGGTGAAGTTCATTCTTCACAAAATAAAATATTTGATCTCTGAAGATGATGAAACTGATGTGAAGCAAGGTCAGCCAGACAAGTAATTCTTAATTTTCCTTTACATTAAATTTTAATACATCATTGAAAAGTGTACTCCCAATATAACTATTTTATTAGCAAAGCTGCCTACTTAAAATTTTTGACACATTAATACCTTGAAAATTTCTATGTAAACTATGCGATTTATTCAAAAAGTCAACATATATTCTTCATCAATTTTTACTAATTCTTGCGTAATACCTGCAATATACTTAATACTATGCATGAAATTTAGTTTGTGATTGTTGCAAATTGCCCAAGTAAAGTAACTGTATTCCACACAAAAATGTGTTTCTTCAGGTTTCCAAAAATATATGTACTCTCATTATACTTCGGTTAGGTAAAAAAAAAGTCATTCGTGTCGTACAAGATGAATTTTTATTGTCTTCACTCGTTCTTGTACCATCACCATCACCATATCACCGCCATCAACAACATCCTCATCTTTGCAATTTCCTTTCAATGAGACAACTTAACTTGACTCTATTGACGTGCACTTTTAAATACACACAACATAATAGCTATATCCCAAAAGTGTTATCGCCCCGCTGTAGTTGAAAGAGTAAGAAAGGTTAAATGTTTTGATAGTTGTAAATTACTAGTGTAGTTTATTCTCCTTCCATTCTTTCTAAACTGTAGTCACTTATTATTATTGTCAAGTCAAAAAATAGAAATGGAAAAAAGGAAGAGAGAGAGGAGAATAGGTTAAAGGGAACAAAAAAGTATACGCGTTCTGTTTTTTAAAAACAAAACAGTTGTTTTTTTCGTCGTAGAACGACAATTAGAGGATGAGCTTTGAGATCGGAGGAAAAAAATCAAGCCAACTTTTCCATTTTGTTTTCTTCGAAACTTTTCCAACAACTCCATTATCATTAGCAGAAACATGTACATATTATGTACAAATGTATATGCGCGCATACCACCGCATTGAGCTAAAACTTGTGTTTTTCAACTACACAATCAACTTGAGTGACTTGACGAAGAATGGGAAGAATGATACTTTTGGTTGAATTGCATGAAATACTTGACTTTCTTTCACAGGGAAAATCTCTGTTTTTGGCTTGCTAGCTAATAAAGTAAAATAGGTATGGTATATTAACGTCATGTCATTCTTGTCAGCATGTCAGAAAAATAGTGAAGAAAAGAGTGCGAGAAAGATAGACATATTACATTTTATAAATAGTATATAATATGTACATGTATAGTAGAATCTACGCAACAACGGCGACGGTGGTGGTGCGGTACAAGTAAAGTAACTACGAAAAAAAAGGGAAATTATAGTCTTGTTGTTTTGCTGTAAAAGATTGGTTGGATAAAATGATGAAAAGGGAATCTAACGGGTTTCAAATGTCATGTGTAGCAATGCAAAGGGAGATTGGATCGAATGATCCAATTTTTTGGGTAATTAGGAGAAGAAATTGAAGATACGCTTGTTTTTCTTTACCGCCATGCTTTTCTGGATTGGAAAGGATGCGACTAATTAATTAATTAGGAAGTCAGGAGCAAAAATACAATTACGTAACAAAACAATATAATATTACATTTGTACAGTGGAATGGGCGATATATCGATAGAAACTGGGAAAATCTTCCATTTATTTTGTTTGAGGAGGATTTCCTTTTGGTTTTTTTGGGAATGATGATGATGATGGTGTGGTGGTAGTGATGTTGAATGGGACAGTGATAGCATGGCGATGTGATATGGTGACAGTCAGCCTTGTCGTCCCTCTAAAATTTACAGCTTTCTCAAGACTAATCCACCTGTGAGCAGCAAAAGCAAGCAACAAGCATGCTAGAAGAAAAGAGTAAGACTTTACGTGAATTTTTTGAGAGATGAGAATTTAATGCTTCCTTTGAAAGAGTAGTAGAGTTAGCACTGAATAACGTCCCATCTTTTCTCTTTTACAGCTGTTCCCTTTTCATCATTTTCTTCATCACCACAGAGCCACCACTAACAGCATCACCCAAAAAACTTAAGTTCTTCGTTCTCATCACATCTCTATTTCGTAAAAAGGCATGAGTAGCAGCGGTTTTGTAGGATTCGGAGATTTATACATGAACCTATTCCACCACCATACCACTAATTTTCCATTTACATGCGTTATAACATCCATCAATTTTTTTTCATGACAAATAAGAAAAATCAAATAAAACATTCTCATTCATTTCTACCTTCCATACTAACACATTATACACGTAAATATGTATGCTTTTTTATTTATTAGTCACAATATCATGTTTTATGTGATTATCTTGTAATCACAAAACGGGAAAAGGGGTAAGTTAAGAATTTTGTTTAGTGAAGTATTAATTTTGTGGGGTTAAACTTTTAGCATTATTTATTTACAATAGCGATGCAACTATCCAAACATTTTTGTTACGCTTAAGTGGACCCGACAAATAAAACCAATTAGCTTTGCATACATGTTTGAATATCACTATGTATATGTATGTATGTATATTTATCAGTTAAACATGTGTGTTTGAAAAAAGTGTGAAAAAGGATGACATCGACATCACACACCGAAAAAATATTTTGGAATGCGTGAGATCATTTGGAAAATTGGTATGATATTACTGTTAATGGTTATATGCGTAGTAGCGTTCGACAAGGCGTACATTGTCATTTGTTACATGTGTGCATTATTTTAGTTTAGTGCTGCGCTGCGCTGTCGGTATATTTCCTCTGTGAAACATTTTTACCCTTGTTTCTCCATGCTCGTTGACTATCACTACTGCTTTTTCTTTCAAAGTATTTCCTTTCTGACGCCGTTTGACTTTGTCAACTGTATCAGACCAAACACTTACGCAAAACTAGAAGTATAAAATCCCAAAGGAGCTATTTAAACAGTAAATTGATGTTCCCTTCAATTTAAATGTTGAGCATTTTATTTTGAGGAAACCTTGTTTAGAGCTGATGAGCAGACTACCATCTTTTTCATTAATACGCACATAATTTTTTTTTGTAGATTTCTTTATAGATCATTTCAAAAACGTGAATATAAATGTAAGAAACAATTGGACAGTGGATAATTTTTTACGATATTAAAATTTCTTCAAAAATGAATAAAAAATGTTTGTCTACAGAAATAAGCAGTATTACTCCAAATAAAGGACAACTTGACAAAGGTCAGGAACACTTGATAAACTTAAGGGTCAGCTGGACAGTTTGAAACTCTAAATGTTTGGTTTCAAGATGACTTTGCTTCTGTTGCCTGTATACATGATACATTCATAATAGATCCCTTCAAGAGATTAAAATCGTGTTGCCTTTTTACATGTCTGTCTTTCCTCCTGTCTGTCTGAAGGAAAAAAGGATATTAACTTCAAAGTATCATTTTTTGAAATGTGTAGGAGTGCGAGTCTGCTTAACTGACCACAGACTGCGTTTTTTTAAAAAATAATAAAATGAAAAATAAACATGTACAAAAAACGACGTAAATAATCGTACATGAGATAGAAGGATTGACATAAAACATCTAAAAAGTCTTTCCAAAAAATTGGGCTCCTACATCCCAAATGTATAGGTCATCATATCAGTCAAAGAGACACTATCATGCATTTATTTGTGTTGGTGAAGAAACTAGATCTTTAAGATCAATACACATAGACATACACAAGTTTCAATTACTAGTGTAAATTCTCTCCTTTAAATGTTGTAAAGGGTCAAGGGTCCACCAAAAAAAGGAATAAAGCCAGACACCGGGATGTAGACTTGGTGGTTCCAAACCAAGTGTACGCACAGATGAATCTCAGTCAGTTTCTGTGGAGACAAGGCGACTTGTTGCGTCATCATCATCAGCCTCCGTCGTAGCTTAGTAAAACTTGACTTTGCATGAAGTCACTGAATATGTTGGACAAATGCATGGAAATTTTGAGTTCTGACAGGGAACAAGCAGCTTGGACAAAAAACAGTACACAATACTTTCGTCCCTTTATTTCTTTCAATATATCTCCCTGTTTGCATCTTCTTCATCATCCCATTCAACCAAAAATATAATGGTCACATCAAACAAAGTAGTAATGTCATAAATAACGTAACAACAAAACAAGGAGAGAGGGAAACGCAATAGTTTGTGTGTGTGGATGCATTCTTGTCTCGGGAAATAATAGTAAAATGGGGTGAGATGATTTTAAAAGTGAAACAACTTTAAAAGTTACAAGAAAATTCACTTTAACGGGCAAAAGAAAAATCCCGACGGGATGATTTGTTTTACGTGTTTCCGTTAAGTAAAAACAAAGGAATAGAGTGAAAATGAGTGTTAAAAATTAACTTAATGTCAGTTGCTTGAAAAATCAAAGAAAAAAAAGGAATTTGACAAGAAAATATGTATTGGGGCAATGTGAAATTGGCATATTTAAAAAATATGCAAACTTGCAGACGGAACATTCATTGAACCCTAATTGTCTGAATGAATATCGATCACGGTTGCGTCGTCACATTGTAAACTGTCTCTGGTCAAAGTTATGTAATAACAATGATAATAATAATAATATTTTTAATATTTACTGTTATGTGTTTACATGTTTTATTAGCAGGAACAGCAACAACACTGGTACAACTACAACCCTACCACGCGGTCGCAGCGTCAGCGGATGATCATCAACACACGCAGTTTTCAGTTGACTTGTTAAAATCAGACAGGAAAATCCTAGTTTACAAAACACTGAGTGTCAGTTTGTAAATCAGTTCACAAAGTATGTAAGCAAACTGGGGAAAAATTTGTAAATATGTATATAATCGTTCTTATTGCGTGAGTTTACTTTTAGGATTTTATTCTTTCAGTTTGTGTGTATTTTAATGTCATGATGATAAAATGTGCCATTTGATGTGATTCCGTAGCCTATTTTTTATTTTCCATGGCCTGCACAACAGTTAACATCAGAATTTTTATTTCTGTTCAATATTTTGATTTCATTATCCATTTATTGGTTAAATTTGCTTAAAAAATGCATGCATCTCCTGCGAATGGGGCAATATGAGCCATAAACATTTTTGCAGAAGTGTTTTTATCCGTGAAGATTTTAATGCAAATGAATAAAAATACAAAATCATACATATACGTTGTTTATGTTTCTTTACAATAATACTTAACATTTATTGAAAATTTTAAAAAATCTTAAATTCCAACCATATCATATTTTAATGTATGTACATATCTGCATTACAACATAAATATCGATTCAATTCTTAAAATCACTTTCATTGCAAAGGAGATTGTTTAACAGTTAAATCATACCATAATTTCTGACTATCAACATATTTTTATCTTAAACTACCACTATTTGACAACAATGACTTTGTACGGTAACATGAACTTCTTATTATGTTATATATCCTAATACACTTGATGAAATTTACAATAGTTTTATTACGATAAACACACAGTTCAATTATCAGGAAAGAAATTTAAGAAGACTAAACATTTTTTAACCTTCAGAGATTCACTTACATTTTTAATTTATGTAAATATATTATACTGTATTCATATATCTATGACATACTTTTGTTCAGCATCAATTATTACACATGTATAAATAATGAAACTATGATTTATAAAACAGCCAATGCATCCAAATCTGGAAAAATAAAAATTAAATACGTATATATACTTAAAGGAAGCAATTACATCTTCATGTAAATTGTATTGTATATTATAATCTAGAAATATTCTTGATTAAGCTTAGCAATAAATTTGTCCATAAAATAATATTGCCACATAAAACTAAAGAAACTACCATACCAGCAGTACATTTAATAACAATTACAAATAGCAGTATAAAATAGTCGTATACACAAATAATACAGTTTGAGTATTTCATGTCAGTGTGTGTGTTTGAAAAGTGAGATGAGAACATTGTAGAGATGTAGATAGCAAGACAGTTAACATCATTTTTGTTATCACAGACAAAAAAACGATGCGCTTGACTCACTTCACTATTTTATTCATCATAATTTTCCCTTTTTTCTAACTTTACCTATTAGCCCTAGAAATGATATTAAGAATATTGTAATAATAAACTTGTCACTTGCTACTCATTAGTTATGAAATACCAGAGCATAGTAGTAATAACAATAATAATAAAATGTGGAGTAAAAATATGTTCATTCATTCGCACTAGTAAAGAGAGAGTGGACCCCATTCATACAATTTAAGAATATAAGGTAGACTTTTTTCCATTTTACTACACGACAAGACGAGGATGACTTCCATCCCAATCGGCACAAAACACATAGTTTTAAATGTCATGTTTATGTTTATTCCAGTTTTGCGTGACAGCAACCAATCATAACATTCATTCATCCGTTTGCACTTTGCACAAATATTTTCTCTTCTAAATACCACTGTAACAACAATAATAATATTTCCTATTTGTATATTCAATAATAAACACTTAAAATGTGATAATAAAGCTATACTACTGCTGTGACAATACGAAATACGAGGAAAGATCACAAAAAACAATTAGCAAAATAAAAAAAGCAAAGTAGAAAGCGTTTTTTAGTGACTTAAAGTTTAGCATCGCCAACTGACCAGTAATTGTGGTAGTGGTGGTGCATCTGCATTTGGGTAGATGCGCAACTGCCTGCTGCCGTTGCATAAGGGGATGATGCGGCTGATCCTGGCGCAGTTGCTGCTGCCAACGATCCACCCAGTTGGTTGTATGGATGATGTGCATGGTGGTGAGGGTGGTGTGGATGATGGGACGTCATTGATGTAAGTTGGGATGTTGCTGCAGCAGCAGCGGCGGATGGGAAATGATTTTGAAGCTGTGTGAAATAAAAATGATTTAATATTATATATTATTGTGGTATTATATTAAAGGGAATGTGAGCCTGTTTTTTTTATGAAAAACAAAGATACGTCGATGGTGGTATATGGGTTTTTACGTTTTAAGTGTTTCGTACAATTTTTACCTGGCACATTTGGGGATATGTTGCAGCCAAACCTTGTGGGGCTGGTAGAGACGATCTCGCTACGGAGCTTGCTGAAGGGAAAGAGAATTGGGATGTTGTTTGCATGGCAGCTGATAAGCCCCACGGGTTCGAGCTGAAAAAACATAAATGAAGGTTACTCGAGAAATTGTGATTTAGCTAAAAAGTAGCGATTGTATTATTGTAGTGAGTAGGATAATGATGATGATAATATGTTTGAAAATGAAACAGATTGACAATTTTTTCCGTGAAAATAAGCCCACGACGACAAGAGTGTGGATTTGTAAATGTGCGGAAAGGAATGCTGCGCTGTGCCACGACGGTGGTATGAGGAAAAGTAGAAAAAGACACGAACCTCGAAGAAGAAAAAGTGATACATGTTTTTTTCCCAATATGATATATTTCAGCAAAAAATACCCTTTCTTTAACACACAGGCATTTGAAAAAGGAGTAAGTGAAGCTGGAAAAGAGAGAAACAAGAAAAAAGGCGAAGATGGAAATAGTGAGACAGCCAAGGCTGGAGGGTTTGATCGAGCGATCCGAACATTCGTACAAGCGAACACTTTGCGATTTAAAGCCTATCCGAACATTCGAACAGTCGTACAGTCATAAAAATCAATCGATCAGAACACTCGAACAGAAGTACAATCA
>JAQFXM010000550.1:0-46919 GCA_034693345.1 Entomobrya multifasciata | reverse complement strand
CTTACCCCTGACTTGCTTCCCAAAACAAATATGGTTGTGACGTCTTCCGCTCTTATCACTTTCCGGGCTGGTTTTTGATTTCCATCATTGTCCATCTCCGATGCAGCATCCCATAGATTTTGAGAGCTTTTAAAATAAAAAGGGCAATAAGATTGATATGCATGTAATTATTGTATTTGATTGTGATAGTACTACATATTTTTAGGCATGCTGGCTGATGACTATTAAATATTTTGTACTTCTTTAAAGCCATTTGTTTTATATATTTAAATTGTACTAATGCTATCTATTAAAAGATTTTCACCTGCATCTATCTCTCCGATTTTAGTTAAAGTGAAAAAAAATAATGAAAAATTAGCACGTACCCTCCAGTTGAAGCATCGTCAGGACTGTTAAGCGTGTCTTTCTTCTTCTTCAGAGCCATTTTTAAACGTTTTTAGCGAAAAGCTTGATAAGCAGAAATGTTAACTGACTTAATTAGTCACATAAATGATCAACATCAAATTAAGTTGGGTTATTTAAACGAAAATTTTACCAACTTGTAAGGAGATTGCTTTGTGAAAGCTAAAACTCCAATTACCACTAAAACAAACTTTATAGGAATAAATTTTTAATTTGCACAATAAGATCAACAATATAACAAAAACATTTTATTTATAGTACAATGTTTAACTGTTGGTTCAGTTTAAAAATAAATATACAGCAAGTAAAGAAATGACCCCGTGCAATCCACCAATGCGTATACGGCACAGTCATGACATAATATTAATTTCCTTACATAATCAATATAACAATACCATAGTTACAAAAGGCAAAACAAACAAAGGCCAGCAGGAAACGAAACTATGAAAACATGTATGCATGAATTTCCGTTTAGGTAGATCATGCAGCTTGCATACCATCCATACACACTTTCACTTTGATAGAAGGGTGACAAGGCAAGGGTTGAATGCTGGACAAACTTGAGGGGTCGCTTACCCCAAAATAAAATAGAGATGAGATGTACAATTGAACACGGGACTTTTGCATGCAAGTCATATTCCATTGTATAAACTCCATAATAAGTAAGATATTTCATGATATGCACATTTTAGAGTTTTTTAAACAAGCTATTTAAAATTATCTTACAAATTATAAACTTGTTAAATACTATTATTTTACGTCATCAAAAACAAGTTATTAAAAGATCACAAGTCATACTCATAACTTTTCAAAATACACCTATATTTTACTAGTTTTATTTATCGGTATGTATTGCATAACTTTGACTAATTCTGTTCTGGGACATGGAGACTAGACCACATAGTAGTTAAACTAAACTAATGAATTACTCTACTGCACTAAATTATATTTATTCAAGATCTCAATGTGAACTTTGGTAAAAACTTTGTTGATGACTTGAAGATCCCTGCTCTGTTGGGAGTGCAGACAATGTTTGAATGGAATACTCCGAGGCTGACTGCAAACTAACGTAATCACCTCCACTTGGTGGAACGGTTTCAGATCCTAAATTTGTTCCTAGAGTTGGATCTACAACGCAAAGATTGCCTAATGACTGAGTGTCAGGGCCAGGGTAAAGATAACTCTGGTAAGACTGTGTATGACAGTAGGGAGGTAATGATGGTTGCAATGTTTGAATAGGTCCAAAAACGGTTTGATGTGGCAAATTTGGGGAAGACTGCACATGAGCCTCGTACAAGCCTGGGACTGGATGGAAACTCGTACTTCCTAATGCACTCGTTGTACTGGAACAACCGGAAACACCATGTGGCGGATTAGCTGGGTGCTCAAGCACGGACTGAAGGTATTTGATATACTTGATAGCCCAACGAAGCGATTCAATTTTGGAAAGCTTTTTCCCTGGAGGTTTACTGTATGGTAGGCGTTGTCTCAGCATGTCAAAAGCGCGGTTCATGTCTCTCATCCGTGTCCTTTCCCGGTCACAAGCAGACTTTTTGTAATCAGGAAGCATACTATCCACTGATTGACCTTTAATAAAAGCGAAAATTAAAATTTAATTAAAAATCATTTACACTAATTTGAATTTACATCTTGTTTTAAAAATTATAAGAAAATACTATGTTCTAAAAAATTAAGTATCGCTACACATCTCAAACATGACGTGAGTTTGAGTCTCAAGTAGCCCCAACTAGAGACTTTTCCGTGATCAAAGCTATTTTAGTTTTAATTTCGATTGTATAGTTCGCAAATTCTTAATTTTAAGAATGCCAACTTACCCCTTTCAATAAATTGGCTAGGAGGTCTTGGCCAGTGTCTATTTGCCATTCTGTCAATAGACAAGGGAGGATATCCAAGCTCCTCTGCTCCTCTTCCATACATATTCGCATTGTGAGCATAATTGGGATGTCCCATCGCACTATTTCCTGGTGCCATTGGATGACAACGTAAGTGAGCATCTAACGGTTGATGAGCTTGCCCATGAGATAATAATTGGAAATGGTGGTGTTGTTGGTGATGATGTTGTTGAAGATGACCATGGGTGTTAGGATAAATTGACAATGAAGTTGCTGGAGTGAAATTTTGATTTGCAAATAGATAATCTTCGGGAGGTGCTCTAATTACTGTTGCAGTCGCCACTGGAGGAGGGCCGGGCATTGGTTTCACCTCATGAAGCTCAGTGCTCTGCTGTTGTGGGGTCGACGTTGTCGAGCTGCTATTACCACCGCCACTTCTCATACTTTCAAGTGACGGGTGAACCGCTGTTGGATGGACAATTGGTAGACCCAGGTCATCATATCCATGATGAAATATTATTGACTGCCTTAATGGTTGAGCTAGTGCCTGTGTTAAGGCCTGATGAGACTGTGAAGATTCTTGTGGTTCTGAAAGGTTGACTGCATCAATTCCGGAACTGGTAGAAGCTGACATTTCGCTCGATAACGATGCTATCACCGTGCGACTTTCTAACGTTTCTAGACTTGAGTTATTCCCTGGAGTCTCTTCTGAAGATATGGACTGACCTTTTTGGTCATTTTCACTTTCGGAACGATTCTCTGAATCACTTTTAACATTCTCTTGTCCAACAGAGCCAGAGCTGGTCTCAGTTTTTTCACTGGAATCACTAATCATTCTAATTGGAATGGCTGGAGTAGTATTTCTTTGTCCAAGTTTGCCCTCTGACTTTGTTACTGTTGAAATTGGGAGTACCTGTTTAATCACATTGACTTTTTGATTGCTGACTAGAGGAATTTCTGGATTGGAAATTGGAGCAAGTAGTTGCGTCGGGAAATCTTTGGAAATGACTGTCGCTTTCTCCAATGTTGCTGATGTGTTTGACGTATCACTTTTTAAATTCAAATTTACAGGGGATGGTAAAGAGTCCGAGTGAACTGCACCATGTTCCGATGAACATATTTCCTCCGTTTTGCCATATGGAGAATTCATGATTACTTTTAGTGACTCTTTTGATGCTTTTGGAAGAGACATCATGAAAAAACTTACAAGGATGACTCACCTCGTAAAAAAATGTTCAGAATATATTATAAACTGATTTCCTGACAATGAAACACATTTACCCTTTTAAAAGAAGTACAATTACAAATTATGGAAAACCTGGGTATTGTTGTAATGTCAGAAAGAGATACAAAATATGATGAACGGGGCAAACTGATATACTCGTAGAAAACGGTCTATCCTCTCATCCCTTGATTGACTTCACAGGGAAATGGATATGAAGGGGAAGGAACAATGGCTAATGAATAAATAATACTTACAATTTTGTAAAAAAGAGGTACTGAAATTCTTTTTACCTGGAGGAAGCACAATTTAAGTTTGATAACAATTTAAACCAATTTGCTATTCTTTCAGCAGTCCTTCCTAGTAAATAATGAAATGATATGTTTATTTCAAGCAATATCCCTAAAGATGATTATGCTCTATTAGAAGGGGGAAAGTGTTTAGTGTAAACGTTCACGGTGGTATTAGTGGTATATAAGAAATGTACCATGTATAAATCATTAGTATTAGTAAGTAAGCTCTGAGGTTTTATTGGTATTGTCATAAAAATATAGTGAAAATATGGCCAATATGGGAATGGAAGCATTTTCATCCTTTCGAATTGAATACTATTTTTACGTTTCATATTTACCCAGCATCATTGGTTAATTCCTATGCATTACCAAAGATGAATGGCTAGGAAATGTCAAAACTGGAACGCAGTTTAGTGATGTTGACTCCAGCTTCAGAGAAGGAAGATTTGACCAGACCAGAAGATCCAACAGCAGCATGTGCCGTGCCATATGTGTAGCGAACTTGTTAGCTTTGTGTCACCGCACCGCACGAGCTACAAGCTGAAAGGGGGGTGGTTAGATAAAGCTTGAAGCTCCAGCAATAGCGATTCATAAGCCGAGTCTAGATATTTGGCAGGTGTTATGCTAATGAACACATTTGAATTAAACAGCTTGGAGGATGGAGAATGGAAATCCAAAATGACTTATTGTATTCTTCAGTAGCCTTTTTATACTTCATGCACAATGCTACAGAGGTATAATAAGGATTTTGTTTATTTTTTTTAAGCAAAATGCACTCAGAAAGAGTTCTCAGAAAGAGAAAGAGAAATTATCCATTTCATAAACATGCATGTAACTAACTGTACTTGTGAAAGTTGCTTTAAAAAACATTTTTGAATTTAAAAGCAAAAAACCATAAAAATTTCATTGTATTCCAAAACCAGCACATCGGTTATGCCTTCATCTTGTAATGATCTCGAAAAGCAAGACAAACATCGAAAAAATGTCTTAAAATGCACACGAAAAAACTTTTAAAACATAGTAGATAGTTTTCAATCAAAGGTATAAATACACAAAAACGTGTCAGAAAGCTGGGACCCATCGTCTCAATTGTTGGATAGATTTCTTACAGAAATAATTTGTTATGCTGCGCTTATAAATTGCTGAAACGAATGAAAGATGATATTGATGATGATATTGATGGTGTGAGAGAAGCTTACAAATCCGTACCGATTTTAAGTGATCGTTTCTTTATTACACAAATTTTCTTTCTCTTATCGACACGAAGTGAAACATGAAACAAGTACGCGTATGCTACTTTGTAATGACGACTGAAAGAATAAAAATAATATCAACAGAAAAACCTCACCGACTCATGAAAACTTCAAGAGAAACAAAATATTTTATAACTTTGTTAATACTTAAATGTCTCTTGCTATAATGGCGTTTCCGTAAATAATGGGCAGCGTGTTTTCTTTTGGGTAATAATAACGGAGATTGAAATATGAATCTATTCACAGATAATATATAATACAAAGAATAACTTATCTAGTATAACATTGACAGTAGTATAGCATTTAACCCCTCATATTTTTGGAATCTTAATATGGAAATACAATTTTAAAAGTGTACAATATACAATGTATCGCAATTATGCATGTGTGAATATATATTTTAGACATTACAATTATATAAATATTTCTCTATTATAATTAATGACTTACAATTGAATGTATATCACAATCACGTCATCGTCATAAATGTCATTCATAGGAGTGAGTTTTTACTTTGATGATGTCGCGTGGAAGGAGATGTACAAATACGTCCACCTATTCCATCTAATTGCTATAAAATGACTCGCGTTGTTGTGCAGATAACCGAACGTTTCATTGGTTGAAATGACTCCGCCTTGTCAAAAACTTGAAATCCTACTAGCAGTAAGAGAAAAACTTTGGTCAATATGTTGCTCGTTACGTGATGGTTCGGTGATGTGATGATTTAACGTTTGTCTCTTGCACTGAGCTTTGAAATAGGAGTCACTTTTTGTTGAAGAAAGGATTGTTGAATAAATACTCATTTAAAACATCACTTGTACATTTTTATAATTTAACGAATGTGAAATCACAAAACTAAAAAAACTTCGATGGAAAATTCCCGTTCCGATTATATTTCGAAGAATATGTACTCCAGTATACACACACATGGCATTATGATAGCGCTATCATTTAGGAAGGTTTGAAACGCTTATATCGTCATTCTCGGTCACCTAAAAGACAGTAAAAAATCAAAAAATGTATTTTCTCTGTCCCCTTAAACTTTCGAAGTTAAAAATATATTTTCTGTTGCAGTGACCTACTCGAACTGTCTAAGGATGCTGTGGATTTTTGGGTAGATTTTATATGCTTTCTCCAGGCAGGTGCACATACTACACATTCTTCAGAATAAGCCAATGAAGGACCTCCTCCATACCTGAAGAAGTAAAACACTCGTTATCTTTGTATCATCTTCAAGTTATAAGTTATGGGTACTTTACATAAACTGCAATATATCTGTTAATCTTACTTTTCCACCAATATTTGCCAAACTGGCGATGGAATCCAGGTAGCACCGAAATGAGAGAATTCATATGGAATCATAAAGCCATGAGGACATATTATGTCTGAATTATCTATTGGACCGACTTCCTCATTCCAGAAGAACTGTGTGAGCCATTTTCTAGATACTAACTGGAATTCCATGTCACCTCCTGCTCCACTTGTGTGATCTGATTCACATTGTGACCATGTCTCTAGTACTGTTTGTTTGGTTTCGTCTTCTTCTTCAGCATATTTTCTACACAGAAATAAAGACATTGCATTTACTTTTCCATCCAGTAATCCAAAAAGAATCCTTGATACATAAACTCGATTATCTTATAATCACGTACTGATAGAATAGAACGTAAGCTTCAGATTGTGCCACCGCGTCAGCAGAAACGGCTACAACTCGTGCATCGTCGCACAGGTACCATTGTTCACCCCTTCGAACGTAAGCGATGTAATGTCCGCCCAAAAATGATCCGATATGACATATGATCCCTAGAAGGCGGTAAGTGGTTACTTGGTTTGGGCAGTCTAAAAAGAAAATTGTACATTAAATTATACTAGTGCTAATGCTGAACAATGGTAAATACTGACATGCTGATATTGCTGATGCTTACCCTTATTAAGAAATGGTCCTAATTCTAGGTTGTCCATTGGGAACTGTACATACTGGCTTAATTTACCGGAAAACCCCATACCTCCACTGTACTCGTACATACGAAATCGTTTAAGATGAACACAAAGCACTTCAGGCAGGTGATATAGAGAACATCTTTTTACACCGTTCCTCAACTTTTTACACTTTTCACACGAATACATATTTTTGCCTAATATAATAAAGAAAAGATAATTAAACGATCAATAATTCAGATGATGGAAATTACGCTATTTTTTTTAGTTTAGAATTATTGTTACCTTTCAGTTCATCAGAAGAAAAGAATGCTGCAAAACAGTCTTCTAAAGATGGGGCAGGACCCCACATGAAACTTTTTATATAATCCCATATCCATTCAATCCATCCTACTGACCTTTTAAAATCATCTTCAAATTTTTCGTATTTCTTCAACGTGAGAAGCTCTTCCCGAGTCGGAATGGGCAAGCTTAAGTCCTGGAATACTTCAATGCGTGATGATATTCTAGAAAATTTATAGTTTATCAATGATATTAATTACATATGTCGCCGTAAAAGATACCACTGCTTAAAAAATCTTTTGTATGAATATGTAGAACTCTTACTGTTTGCAGGATAAACACTGGGCTGATGATTCTATCTGGCCATCGAATATATCAGATACCACTGATTTCATTGCCACTTTGACATCTTTGAGTCGATTACTGGACGCCGAATTGCCTTCTCCATTGTGAACGTCGGTGGACATGGTCTCTTCAGATGCATTCCCCGAGTCACAAGTTTCAAAGGACTCAGTTTCCGAATCAGAGGAGCCACCTATAAACACAACATCACCGACTTAATTATGCTTATCTTCAAAGTAAATTAATCCTGAAAGTTGTAGAATTACCATCTTCCGAACCCCGCTGCTCATTCTTTTTCTCTTCTTTGTCATCAAATACAAAATGGGGAATTCGTGTTTCTTCCGCCAGTGTGTCCATAAATAAACGCAAGAACTCTTGTGTGTCATGTTGTTGAAATCCTCTGAATATTGGGTGGGTAGCTCGGACGGAATGAAGAAGTCTAGAGGGCATTACGCCTTTCTGATACTTGTAAGGATCATCAGACCACATTTCGGACAACAGCCATAAATAACTTAGCGCAACATTTTTTCCTACAAGAAAATATCAACCGTAAATATTACGAGATGTCTTGAATTGAAAAATATTCCCATGCGGCATAAAATAAAAATATTAAAAATACCTTGCGGATTAGAACATTGGCCCAACATATACGAACTTAATGGTGTAACTGCCAGCATACATTGTAAAGCTGCATTCATAAAACACGTGTTTCCAATATTATACAGGCCCCTGGGAACTTCCTCTTCCATTCGATATCCAGGTGTCCATATACCTGGTGCAGCTCTGCGATTGCGATGGTCGGTGAATACTTCATGGTTACATTCATTGCACCATATTCGTTTACTGGCAGCATTTTCTTGTAGGACGTGTGTTGGATATTCCTGGATTAACATCATAACATTAAAACCAAAACTCGGACTAGACATTAAATTATCATTTCACATTTTCGTAGCTAGCAAACCTGGACATGGGACTGAGAATGATTTTGAATCTGCTTCCCACACAACAGAAGTTTACACTTTGGCTCTAAGCATCTCCACAAATGATAAGGGGTTCGAGGAGCGGTGGTGACTCCCATTTCATGACAGTCGTGGCAAGTAATGTGATTCTCGGAACCGTTATCTTCCAGCCCATCTCTGGATACGGTTTCTGAAAGTTCTGATGTCACCGATGAGGTATCTGTAAATCTTTTGCCATCAGTGCTTCCTTCCAATTCCTCTTGACCGGACAAATTCTTTTTCTGGGAACGCAATCCATGGGGATCGTGATTTCGGCTATGAGTAACCTTAAAGGACAAGTGGGGACAAAACAGGGTCAAAGATTCCGCCGACGCCATTCTTCAAACTCAGAAACATTTATAAATGTCGAGACAATCGGTAGACTTCAAATTCATTCCTAAAACTTGACTAGGAAACCTGAAATTCCAAAAACAAAATAGCCTCTATAAAAATTCAACTCAACACATCGCTCCATTTAGAATCATTCAGTTAAAGTCACCTACAAAGTTAATACTATATTTTTAAAACAAACGCAAATCCTGCGAGTATACCAGTTAATCGAAGTACAAATTGTCCTTAGTGTTTCCTCTATTTACATTGAAACCCCACAAAACAGTGAGAAACCGAAAACAGTCTAACCTCAACAACTTTACTAACACCCTTGTCGTATTTTAAAAAACACATTGTGAACAAACATTAATGCTATCAAAGTCTCAATGCCAATTTCGGTTATTATCTGCTGATCAATACTCCCCGTTCCCCGACTAAAAAATTAATCTGTCCTTCCTCACTCTAACATTAACTTCACATTTTTCCTTACATTTGCACATACACACTAATTTTCATTCACTTCCAATTTTCCAATACAATAAAATGTTAAGGGATAAGCCAACCTACCACCACCACCACCTGCTCGACCAAATAAACGTCGTCTTCTCTTCTCAATTAATATTTCACCATACCTTTAAAAGACATATTAATTCACATTTTTTACCTACTCATCTTACACATGCTTCATCATCATTTATTAGTCATATCGTTATTATTACTACGTTCTTCTAATCTCTACAAAACTGATGATAAATATATTCAATACATATTTCATTTTCATTCATTATCATTTACCTTACATTTTTACTACCTTACACACGTTTACATTTAAAAAGCATGCATAGTGCATTGCATTATATAAAAAAAATTACCTTTATATGTTTTATTTCCCACAGGCAAACCACCTACCTATTAAGATAGCTTTTTTAATATTAGTAAATAGCCACACTACTCAGTTCACAATAACGTTTAAACACACAAGTTTCTCTGATTCTAATGTACACTTCAATTTATGCCGAACACAACTCACAGTAACTCTTGTTGGTTAAGTACAGTAGACTATAATTGACCCGTTTGTCGGCAGTACAATTTGCAAAACTAGGGAACTTTTCACTGGTTAATTTAATACACACTTTTAAAGCTTAGTTAAATGTTAATACTGCTTTAATTATTGATGGAAAAATACTACACAGATGAGATGAGGATATCCGTTAAAAATGTTTATCTTCGGGTATTAGATTTTCAAAAAAGGTATTCTCACTTCATCAGCTGATGATCTCAGCAGTTCATCTGACGTGAGCCAATCAAATGAGAGGAATAGTAGGTTGGTGAACACAGAGTTATTCTTACCTTTTAGATTTTTTCTTGTGGGAGAGCAGCTGATGAGTGTGGTGGATCAGAGGACGGGGATAGGTTGATTTCTTTCGGAGTGACGTAACAGTCAACATTGAAATTGTGGGAAATATGACAGTCTTGAATTTTAAGACGGCTGATTTTATGGGATCATCATCATCATCATCTGAGATGAAAATGAAAGCATGTGCATGTGATTTTCAAATACATGCACACCTGATTCTTAATTGATTAACGTTTGAAGTAATTTTTGTCAATTTGGCAGTTTTAAAATTACAAGGAGCTATATAGAGCGCATGGGATTGGGGTTATTTAACTGCTGAGGTAAGTTTTTTTTTCAACAGTTTGCCGTGTAAAAAGCCAATTAAAATCATGACATGATAATGATTTTCGTGACAAATTGAAAGTTAAATATGACATTAATTTCTGCTCCTTTTACAGGTGATCAAGTAAAAATGCGTTTAATATTTGCGAAGAATGGTGCTTTGGTGAGGGGAGCGTTATTTGACAGCCAGCACTGCTATTGTCCATGTTCCAGCAGAAATTGGGCGAAACCATACAGTACCTGGAAGAAATGCAAGCCGACTTTGACGTCTACTCCCTTTGTCACCAGAACCACTTCTTGGTTTGTCAGTGATAGCATACGCTCACCACTCCTTGTAGAATCCAACCTATATCTACACTGTAGAAATTATAGCAGTTACGGAGGACGGGATACAGGGCAAGTTTCTAGAGGTGACACCGTCCCCCGAAATCAAAATCAACCAGAGTTAACAGGGCGGCAAGAACGAGCTTTAAAGAAAGTGAAGGATAAGATACATAGCCCAACGGTGTTTTACGACTCTTTGAGGATACTCGTTAAAGGAGGTACTGGTGGAAATGGTTTACCAAATAAAGGTGGGATTGGGGGGAAAGGTGGTGATGTCATTGTGGTTGGGCACAAGGATGTATCACTGAAAAAGGTGGCTACCATACAGGCATCTAAACGATTCGTCGCTAGTGCTGGAGCGGATTCAAAATTCTTTTGTTTGAATGGAATGCCTGGAAAGAGCACTGTGATTCCTGTTCCTTTGGGGGTCTCCGTTGTGACTGAGCTGGGACATAAAATTGGAGAAATTAACAAGCATGGAGAAAAACTAGTTGTGGCTAAGGGAGGTACAGGAGCAAGCTCTTCAAACACCTTTTTCCCGGAGAAAGGACAAAGTCACCATGTTACATTGGACTTGAAACTTATTGCTGATGTAGGTTTTGTCGGTTTCCCTAATGCTGGCAAGTCTACGCTTCTCAAAGCCCTTTCAAGAGCGTCTCCAAAAATTGCGTCTTATCCATTTACCACGATACGGCCGAATATTGGAGTGGTAGAATTTTCGGATTATCGTCAGATTTCTCTAGCAGACTTGCCAGGTTTGATAGAAGGAGCACATGCAAATATTGGAATGGGGCACAAGTTTTTGAAACATGTGGAACGAACGAAAGTACTTTTGTTCATTGTGGATATTCATGGTTTCCAATTAAGCCCACAGTATCCCCACCGAAGTGCGCTAGAGACAATTGTTTTGTTAAATAAAGAGTTGGAGTTGTACAAGGAAGAATTGACTGAAAAACCTGCAATATTGGCCCTTAACAAATCTGATTTACCCGGTTCTTATACAATCATCCAGGAAATTAGAAAAGTTCTTGGTTCTCAAAGTGCATATGAAAAATTTCTAGAGACGATGCCCAACGAATTTTTATCTGAGAATGTAATTATGTTCGATAAAATAATCCCTATATCGGCGAAAACTGATCCAATCTCTGTTAACGAACTGAAAAATTCTATTCGCAGTGTAATTGATTTGTATGCTGAAGGTTCAGGTCAATATGCCGTAACGACTACATAGGAATAATGAGTAGTAAGATCAACAAAATTGTAATGTACTGCGATTCATTATGTGCATAAATATAGAAAAAATATGACAAAATCTATACGTTATTTATGTTAGCTGTAATACTTTTTATTCGTTTGTAAATAAAATCAAAAAAAAATCCCAAAAACCCTAAGTCACTATATTTTGTATAATCATTTCAAATCTATATTTATATATATTTTTAAAAGCCATAACATACTTGATTATCTTATGTGAATATTGATTTTGATGAGTCATGATAAAAGTTATCGATAATACATTTTATCAATGAACTTTGTTTTGCCAAAAGTTTGCCTTCAGTAAATAATAGTTCTAACATTAAAACTACTGCTAAAAAGTTAACTACGATATGGTTATCTAAATAAATTTGAAGTATTAGTACTACCACTGTAAAGAATGTACATGCAAATACGGTGTAACTTCGAATTAAAACATAATTTTACATTTTCTGACAAAATAAAAAATCAGAAGGTCCACGAGTATAAACTATTCCCCTATCCTTCAAACGAAAACAAGTCATTGTTATTCAAAACCCTTCTTGGCAATCTTCAAATTCGTCCTCAAACTTGTTTGACGTACATTCAACCGTTTCCCCGTCTACTTCAGTTGCATTTGAAGTAGGAACAGCCGCCTTACTCTGTTCCTCTTCACAATTATTTGCTTCCGAGGCCTCCTCTTCTTCAGCGGACACTGCCAATTTGGCAATGCTTTGATCCAAGAAAATTGGTAAGTTGCATCCGGTGTATGCATTCAATTCGATGGAATACTTTAAAAGCTGATTCCAGTATTGGTTTCTAGCGAGCACGTGTGGATTTCCAATCACAATCATCAATGCCTTGGCTCTAGTAATTACGACATTGAACCGTTTCGGCTGGTAGAGGAAACCGAGTCTTTCCAGGAAGCCGTCTATTTTGCTCTCGTTGACAGATCTGACGGTGGAAATTATTATTACCTTTCTTTCTCCTCCCTGAAACTCTTCCACTGAGGCAACTTTAGGAATGTCCACATCCCTGAGATTCAGCGTAAGTGCAGTACGGATTTTCTCCACCTAACAAGTAAAATAGTTGTATGCAATAATTGTAGAAAACTACTCACTTAAAAAATATAAAAATTATAAAGAGACGGTTACCTGTTTACGATAGGGTGTAATTATTCCAATGTCTTCGTTGTTTAATCCACATTTCTTGATCAAGGCGGCGACGTAATGAGCAACTTTCATTGCCTCCGAAATGTTGCACCAACTTGGAGAATCCCTTTCCCGGGTGCACGTACCTTGAACACCTTCAAATATTAATGGGACTCCCTGACTTACAAGAACGTCCTTCATCCGCGGATCCTGACAAAGAGCGTAAGCTTCTTCAAAAGATGCGTGTGATATTAAATCATCATCATAGAAAAGTCTGGAGGGCAGATTGAGCAAGGTTGGGTGAGCTCTGTAGTTTTTGACCAACTTGGTCAAAACTAGAGGATTATATTTCTCATTGGGGAAACGACCAGGGTCGCGTGAGTACAAACTTCGAGCCATCAATCTCTCCAAGAGCGATCGGTTCAAGCCACAGTTTTGAGATACATCACTCATTAAAACTGGTCCCAGTTGATTTGGATCCCCAGCCAAGATTAGCTACATAACAATAAAATAAAGAATTATTATAATCTTACAGAATCGAGACTTAGGAGAGACATAAATAAATATATTGATGTGAGATAACTTACCTGACCACCTTTCGACTTTGCTAACAAAATTGTGGGAACCATCGCCTCTGGCTCGGTACAGTACCCGGCTTCATCAATAAAGACGTGGGTAAAATGTCCCAAGGATAAATCCAAAGTGAAAAATTGTCCAGCAGTCATGCAGGTGCAGACAATTAATCTATGCATGGCTACTTGATGCAAATCATCCCCATCAGTACAAAAAGGACCAACTGATTCCAACATGGATTGGCTTGACCGTAGAAATCCATTCAAACGTAAGAAGTCCCCAGGTTTATACTGGTTGCTGTTTGCCAAATACTCGGCTATTACATCAGCCGCAGCATTTGACGGAGCACACACCAAAATTCTGAAAAAAACAACGATTAATAAAACAAATTGCTTTCATTTAAAAGTATAAAAATTCAAAAAAAATACCTGGAATTACGGTCAAGTTTGTTAACTTGCATAATAGCTTCAACCACTGTAACGGTTTTGCCCGTACCTAAAATTTACGAAAAAAATCGTTATTTATCACACTGATTTAATAATACATATTTGATTTCAACTGCCATGTACAATTTCAGAATTACCAGGTGGTCCAAAAATAATGTACGGCAATGGTCTAGCCTGCCCACGTAATATACGTCGAACAGCGTTCTTCTGCTCTTGATTCAAGTTGATGTTAAACCATTCCAATTTAGCTTCGCCGGTCGACGGAGCACTGGCAGTGTTACTAACGAACCTTGAGCGGAGACTTTGGACACGTCGTCCCGTTGGCTCGCTAGGTGCTGATGAAAGCTGCTGTGCATTTTGGGATGCTCCAGAGTTACCAGTTCGGAAAATTGCAGTGGGAGTAGCTTTTCTGAAAAGCGAATCTTCCTTGGCTAGTTTGCTAGAAGTGGCAGTCTCCATCTGTAAATATGTTTTATGTGAATTTACTGACAACTGTTAAGTAACTTAAAAAAGAAGAGGAACCTAATTGGGAAATCATGCGCGATAAACGCGAAACATACCACGGATGTTGGAACCCACCATAATACCTATTTTCAGGTGTCAGGGATCGGGAAAGGATTTTAAGGATTATCATATCTTATTCTAAAAATGCTTTGGAAGGACATGCAATAAAATTAAGGTAATCGATGATACTGAATTATTTTCCCGATTTGTTCTTGAAAAAATCAACTCTGAATTGATGACAGCTCGAACAAAGACAACTCTTTTTGCCGTTATAATCTTCATTCTTCAAAACAGGGAATATCTTACTAGTGCGACCACTACCAGCGTTTACCTCGGGCTTTTCAGCAGAATCATCGTCCTCCAAGGTTATAATTCGAGGAGGTTTAATGATGACATCATTTTCCGGAAAGAGAAATTCTTGTCCAAGGTGGTCCACTGCAGTCTGTACCGCAAAATGACACCGTTTGTAGTTAGTCCTGCCCAAATTAAACTGGATGGTCATAGGAAACCCTGTATACTGCTCATTGAATGCGTCGCCAAACACGCAGGTGACCTCGTTATCACTCATTTTCATAATCGTGCCTTGAAACTTGGCATCTGTAACAAAAAGAGAAGGGACATTTTCAGTTAAAAATTTTTTATGAAGGATATGTATGCAAAATTTGATAGAATAAATTTTCTTACTATTTGGATTGTCCTCATCAAAGGCATCGATAGTATCCGAAATGTTGACAGGAGGTTGAAAGTCCAAAATTCCAGCGCAAGGAAATGTATAGTGCACAGGATTCCCACCATGTCTGGTAAGGCGAACCTGCTTCATGTCATATTGACGTCGACGCAAGTCGTTTTCAATTTCTTCGAACCAAAGACTGACTCGAAATTTTTGCTACATAAAAGTACAATATAACTTAAACTTTGTTTCTCGTACAACAACCATAATCATGATGAGAGCAATATTTAACTTACCAGATAATTAGTATACTGCAGAGTCATCAAAGCATTTGGATAAAGCCTCTTCAGCTCATCCTCATCCTGCGTCTTCATGATTCCGTACAGCTCGTTCGGAACTTTGTTCAAAGGTAGTCTTTTCTGTGAAAAAAAGGGCGCTCGGACAGTCTGACTTCCTCTGACACGTCTCCTGTCTCGATCAGTAATAATTTTTGTAATATCCTGCTCCCCGATTTGCTTCTTGAAATTTGGTCTCTGTTTGGTGTTATCAACTCTCATCATCATTTCTTCTTCAGATCTTCCGATAGCACACAATTCTCGCCCAACTTTGAAATTTCCGAAGTCAAAGATGCAAATTTCCTTTGTCTTTCCAATCATCTTCGGAGTACAGATGACCTCAAACTTGATTTCATCCCCACTAGCAAAGGTCACCCCGCCCCCTGCTTCTACATGAATTGAATGCAGAACGAATTGACTGACAGCAGTGTCCTGACTGAACCTTATCCCATGCAGACGAAGATCTTGAGTTGAATTATTCTTGACAGTGAGCTGCTTCTGGCTTGATGATCCAATTAGCTGAGGAGGAAAGTTCAAATAACGAGGGTAAATCTGAATACCGAATTTGTTCTTCTGCAAATCTTCGTAATGGTCCATCGCCATCTTTCCCATGTCGTCCATTTGAAATTCTCCATTGCCTTCCCTGCATTGCGAAACATACAATTAAAAAATTTAACATGTCATTTCAAATCCGGCTAATTAAAATGAAAAATTTCATAATGTACAATTTTATAACTTACCCAGCAGCACCAGGCGCAGTATAATGTAGAAATTCAGATTTTTCCACCTTAACTGCCCTCCAACTCACCGAATCATTGTTGGAATCAATGTATTGGGTCGACTGGATTGCTTCACAACGTACGGCAGTTCCCAATGAATACGTGTTCTTACAGACATTTTCAGTAAAGTACACAGAGTCGTCGATGAGGAAATTATGGTGTCGTTTGGTTATCTTCCCAACAATTATCTTGGTCCCCAATGGCGAGAAGGAGCGGATCTTGCTCTTTGTGAAATTTCCTGAGAAGTCGTCGTCAATCTGCTCATCTTCGGTTACATTTTCAAGTTCAATCTGCACCCAATCGCCTATAAAAAACCCGAGAAATAATGGTAAATATAAAGAAAAGAATGGAATTTACAAAATAGAAAGAGTTGCATTAAATTCAAATTACCAGGCATCCATGAAAAGCCGAACTGTACAAACGCAGGTTGAATAGGAACGCGAATTAGTCGCGGCTTAGAATTTTCCTTTCCAGCTTCCACTTCAATGTCAGTTCTTGTAACGCTTTTGATCTGAGCCACAACGCTTCTAAATCGTAGTTTTTCTTTGGTGCTGGCCTTCTCTTCAGACAGAAGTAATTTCATTGATGTCACTTGCCATTGTGGGTACGCTCGGGTTCGTTCAGCTTCATATTCAACTTTGCTCCCACGTTGAAAATTTGTGCCCTCCGTGCAAAATTTTTCCGGCTCAAACTGGTATTGACGCTCGATAACACCCTTGTTCATTTGCCAGTCCAGCGCAGTTATCATACCCGTACCTTTGGTTTTCTCGACCTCTGTGTCGGTTCCATTTTGCTGAGGATCTGACCGAGAGGGAACCTGGACATTTCTTTTCGTTGAAATTCCGGTTCGTACCTAGAATATTCATTATAAATTATCTTGTAAATAAAAAATGCGTAATACTGTAAAATAATATAACCCTCAAAAATGAATTACTAATACAAATGTCCATTTACTATTTACCATTGGAATCTGAATATCTTCAGTTTTATCTTCTTCCTCATCCTCCTCCTCAGCGGCATCAATGGGCTCAGAATCATTACCCACTGTAATTCTTTTCAGGGTCCCAATCAGTGAAGTTAACATTTTGTTTTCACCGACTCGTAACTAAAATAAAACATCAAAAATAACAATAAATACTTTATTTTTCAGCAATAAAGCTGTATTATCGTGACTTGAAACTACCATCTCTAGCCTCGGGTAGAAGTATGGATCAAAAGACGCTAAAAAATGCTACAAAATCTTTATCTTATCATTTAGTTTTGCAATAAGTGCCTAAAAACTTTTAAACGCCAATACTTGGTATTCTAGAGAAACTAATTTCATAATGAGTCATTAATGGTGCTTATTGCACATGCAAAGGTTTTAATATTCCATTGTTTGTTTTCTCAAAAGTAGTAAAGTTGCAAAAGAATGTTTTTTATTGTGGATTTCAAGGTCTTTGCATCGATAATTCACTGTATGAATGTTTGAAATTGTTCTTTAAAAAATGGAAAGATATCATCAACATGCATGCATACATCTATTCAAACTCAGTACACTAACATGTTTGAATTTGAGCCACTAATGGGTAGGAAAATTGTTTCAAATGTAATAACTGATCACTCATACCATTTCAATTTAATGCCACTATAATTCTACACCATACAAAAAGAGATTACTTTACTTCATTCAATGTACATTCTGCAAGAATTTCGGTGCACAGCGTTACACAATTATATGGATAACTTACGTCAATTACAATCCTCAGATCAGTTCAGATCATGCGTCCATCCACGTTGAAAAAAAATCCTTAACAGAATGTAGAAAGGAATTGAAAGGAATACTCCCCCACTCCAACTAAACTAACGACTTGCCTTATTCCAGATTGACAACAAAAACTATAGTCATTTAAATGATAAAAGTGTTACAAAAAAGCTACATGACAAAATTGTGTAGAAAATAAAACTATAGTGGGGAAAATCAAAAATTAAATAGAAGAAGAGTCCGAGCTAGAGGCTGCCATAAATGAAGACTGTGTAAAAGTTTGTCCCACTTTCTTTTCTTGTCTCCAAGAAGTTGGTAGAACCGACGCTAACTAACGAACGACTGAGACTGAACACTAAATGCATTAGCTTCTGTCTGAAACAAGTGAAGAGGAACTGCAGCTCTCAGCCCGGCTCCTTACATTTGCATTTAGTTAGTTTAGTTTTTTTCTTGTCGTTTCGGTTGACTCAGCTCACTGATTGGACTAGGACTGAGCCTTACTCGAGTAACTTGTTGCTATCCTGCCTGCTCTTTCAAAGAAAAAAAACCACCTGCACCTGTTTCTTCAAGTCGAAAGTTTAAAAACACGTACATAACATGATTTGCCACAACGTCAAACATGTAGCTGGAGTAGTGGAGGAAGGAGAATCTTCACTTCACGCTGTAAAGTTTACAGAGTTTTGAGTCTTGTACAACTTTTTAGAATACAAAATGAAGATTACTTTGAATATGAAAGGAATGTTGGATGTACTCCTACTTTAACTGCTAATTATCAAAGCAGTTTATACAAAAGAAGTTAAGTCAGTTAGCAAGGGCAAGAGCAGTAGTAGTAGTAATCAGTCATTTTTGTCATATAAAAACACAGCGGTTGGTCCGGGGATATCCTACCTAACCTGGCCCCCTATCCTTTTCGCAATAAACGATGTTAAAAAGGTAAGTTTTTATCTGTCTCTTCATACAAGCTGCAAGTAAAGAAACAACGTAAATCACGTCGAACCATCCAGTTTCACATTTTGCCCCAGGTAAACTTTGTCTTTCATGCAGAAAATCACAACAGAACAGAACAAGCTGGGTTGAAAATCAAAACAAAGAAAACTTTGCGAATCAGTGAAACGTATTTTTGTACTTTCACTTTTTCCTTAGGATCCGATTGAAAGTAAATTGATTGGGGAAAGTCAGAGTTTACCTATATACCTATGCTGAGAATCGTTTCCCTATTGAATCTCGATAAACGTTTTTCCCACCTGGAAATTGACAAGGGCGTTTACCTTTCTCAACAAAAGTGTTCTTAGGGAATATTTTCGATTTCTTCTGCTGGAGGAAAAATATCCCAGTCTTTCCCTCGTTCCATGTCCCTGTCTTACTTTTTTTACTTTGCATCACATTTTCTCAACTGTTGGTAAAGCACTTCTTAAATGTTGTAATAGAAGGGGAGGAGGACTAGTGAATAAGTGTCTCTAGTTTTGAACGGTGAGTCGTGTGACTCGTGTGACGAAATCTGTGACTGGCACATTTGTTAGGAAGAAAGCGCACGGAAATCTTTCCCATTGGAGAAAAATGGATAAAGACTGCAAGGAAACATTCTGTGACGCAACGAGCTCACCAATCCTTGGAATGGAGATCAAGTTGCCGATTGGAAAGTATTTGGTGAAAGTATGTGGCGGGGGAGCACATTCCGTGAGCAGAGTGAGGGAGGCTAATGAGGGTTTTAACCCCAATCTAAGGTGCTTTTAAAATGACTTCAAAGGTCATTAAAAATTTGCTTACCATAATGTTGAATGTAACGAATTAAAGGTGAAAGGGCTCATTATCTAATCTAATCGTATGCATATGTTTTTTCAGCGTGAATGTGATGGAAAGCAATCCCGTTGTTGGTGGCTGTGATGGAAAGACCAGTCGTGGAAACAGTGGTCAAGTTGAAAAGCAGGCTCACCTTATGTTAGAAAAATTGGTGGAATGGTTCCATTTGTATTTTAGCGATCCTGTTATGTTTGAAAAGAAATTTCCGAAGCCATTTCAAATTTGCACTCCTTCTGCCACTGACTTGCAAAAGGAAGTATGGAAGACCTTGCAGGAACGAGTTTCATTTGGGTCTACTGTCAGCTATGGAGAGTTAGCAGCTTTTGCAAATCGGCCAAGTAAGAAATTCAGAACTATTTTCAGCGCTACTAATGATGATACTACACTTCTTCAGTATGAAGTGTCTTGCCAATTGCAAAGGAAAGTACAGTAAAAAAATCTTGGTTTTTTTGCATTTATAGAAGCAGCACGGGCTATTGGGTCAGCAATGAAGAATAATCCAAACTGCATTGTGGTGCCTTGTCACAGAGTTATTAAGGCTTCATCAGAAATCGGAAATTACAACGGAGGGGCTGAAATAAAAGTTTGGCTATTGAATCATGAAAAACAGCAGGAAGGCACACTTCGTCCAGTCTCAGGATAGCGGGTTTAAAGATGTGAGGGAGTCTCGTTTCTTCTTTGTTCTTTCGAAATATTTTAAATTTTTCTGACTCGGACATCTCAATTGTACTTATTATTTCTTGTACCTGACAATTTATACTTGGACATTAAATCAAATAAACACATATCGATAAAGCTAACTAACTACTCAGGTTTTTAATTCCCGTAAATTGATATTCATTTTGTGCATTGAATTCCGTCTTGTCGTGCTTTTACTTATAATTCTGAAGCATTACATATGATCATGAATGACAAGAGTGCATGTTTTCAGTTTTCATTGGCATTAAGGCAAAGTTGGGCAAATAAAATATTGTTAAGATCCTAGTAAAGCTGTCATTAAGGGATTATCATGAAGAACATCATTTTGAAGGTGTGCAAAAATACGAATAGAGTTTTTCACTCGCATAATTTCATTTTTTATAATTGGCTTAATGTGCATTTTATTTTAATAAAATCATTTAACAGAAAACTTTCCAGACATATTTGTAAAATTACATTTTTGTAGCATTAAGCTACAAAGATAAAAGGCATAAATGAATAATATGTTTAAAGAAATATAATAATGTGTATTTTCCAACAACAAAATATTTTTAGTACTAATTATAGTATTTAACGTAACGTGTATATAAATTACTTTGTATACCATGTCTTGGTATATATTGACAAATAGCTAAATAAAAATTCAACAAGCACAAGCTAATAATTAACAAGCAAATAAAATATAAATTAAGTTAAAAAGTTTCTCCAGCTGCCATTAATAATTGGCTGCACACTGATTCTTTAAACATAAATGTGTAAAAAAGAGTCATAGACATACATAATATATAGATGATGATTGATTACATATTTTGGATAACATATATACACAGCCTTATAAATACAACAGACGTGATAGAATTTAGTGTTAATATATTTTCTCGGATAATTTTTTATTCATTGTTTAAAGCATCAAAAATTATAATTTGACGAAAAGTGAGGTATCTACTTTTACACTAAAAAGTAAGCACAAAAAATCTACACTACAGTGCACACAATTTAAAAAATTGCTCGAGGTTTTTAACATCGTTTCACATGACATATTTATAATAAAAGGGAAATTAACAATACTCATAAATACTCATTTGGTACTTGCTTACGTATAATATTATGTAGTCACTCTGATTGAATGATTATCTTATAAAAATATTTTTATGTGTGAAGGGCTTAAAGAAAGTCTACTTCCTATTGCGAATTTTTTTTACATCTTGTAGATTGTAGAATACGGCGGCAATGGCACCGACCGATTACTGGTCAAAGTGATAATTATGTTTTTCTTATCATTGACAACTAATAATTGTAGTAGTAGTATAATGTATTAAATTACTAATTTCAAATTTAATTCGTGGGTGGTTTTTGTCCAACAAAAGATGATTCAATCCAGATTGCTTGTTTTTTCCCAGTTTTTGGTTTTGATGCCTTTGGTTGGCTTTGGGTCTCACTACCTCTATTAACGTAATGACTGATGGCGCTTGTCACTTGACGAATTGAATCATGCACGTCCGGCGTTACTTTTGTAGACTGCACTTTGTTTCTATTTTGTGATTGTATGCCTTCGTAGTAATTACCCTGGGAGAACTCCGGTGGAGGGATAGAATTACTTTGTTGGGACTGAGGAAGTTTGGTAACAACAGCTAAAGATGAGGTTTGTTTGCTTATCACTGGAGAGGAAGACCGTGCACCTGGAGCCTCATTTGGGTCTTCAGCAGCGTAATTAGGTTTAGACAAGGAAGTTTTATCAGATCGTGGAGGAGCCCTGGGAAGAGGTGGTCTATCGCTGAGAGGGGGTCTGACAGGCGGATTTGGAGATTTGGCACGGGTTGCCAGAAGGTCAGCAGCTAGCCTTTCAGCTGGTGGTAAATAAATAGATAATTTTGGGGGTCCTGTTGTCGAGGCTGTAGATGATCCAGCAGCAGCGGCGGCATTCAACTTTTCTTGTGATCGCCAGCCAAGATAAGGTTTCTTCACGTAGGAGCTGGGTTTTGTAGTGGAGTCAGGCGTTGATGGAGGTGACACACTGGTGGAATTCGTACTCAGTCTTCCTTGTCCAAAGCGAGTCATGGTGAATGGCATTCCATAGCTGTAAAAATAAGTAATTGGGAAATTAAAGCATTAAACAACTGGCAGATCTTGATAAATAGCTGTTTTAATTATGTCGAAATGTAAGGACACTTACGTAAATGAAGAACGCTCAAATGCTGAAGGGCTATGGCTTGCTGAGCCTGATGCCAGCAAAGATTCCTTTGATGTCCTTGTAACACTCATTGTAACAGGTCGTCCACGTACAAAATTTTTGTTTAATGTGGCTGTAATGAAAAAATTGTCAATTATTATCACATGACAAAATGTACATTTCCTCTGGTAAAATCACAATGGATTCTCAAAGTGCATTCTTGAAGTTTTTGCCTGTTGAGTCACCGAATTAAAGTATGTACATGTATGAATGGATACATAGTATAGTATGTCTTTACATATTTTTCCTCTTTAATCTAAATTAATGTTCTGATTGTAAAGAAATGGCTCATAAGAAAAACTAAATCTTCGTACGCTGTAAATTATGTACAGGTAAGTTCTGAAATATATCTTGCAGTATATATTTTGGATACAGTTTCTATTTCTATACAAAATGGCAAACCTTCGTATAAGTACACGAGAAGGTTTTACATAGAATCTTTCCTTCGGGAAGGAAACTTCATCTCGTATTTGCGGTTTTGTAACTCAAACATTTATATTCAGCTAGAATATTAATGTTATTACGTCTGTCGTCTGTCCTTAAAAAATACCCAATCCTTTCTTTGACAAAAACGATGTAATAAGATCAGAGGATCATATTCCATCATAAGCTGATAAGATTCTTTAAAAGTACAACTAACGACGTACATTCATCCTTGCATTTTATCTGTTTCCATTCCATTCAACACAAATGACAGACAGGCAATATATTTCCCATCTTCCATTTCATCTTGGAATATTGGGGCATTGTGAAGCATTTTTACTTTTTCAATAAAATCTGCTCTGATTTAGTGGAAGTCGCCACATTTTATTTGCTACAATATATTATATCTACCTGAATTGCGTCCCCCATTACTCTGAAGGCTTGACATCGATGGGGCCTTGTACGTCGAAAGGCCTGTCCAACCACCTGCCAACCCACCTGAGCTTCCATACTCCGAACGCCGAAGCGTATTTAGAGTTCCCGATCTGCTTTGGACAGCTGCTGGTGCTGGCGCTGGAGCATTTGCTGCTGGTAAGGTTCCATGTTGTTTGTACCATTCTGGCAAATTGAGTCGTTGCAAAGAGCGTTGAATGCGTAGTTCGTGCTCCGAAAGCTGTCTTGTCTCCAGACGCAATTTATTTTCAGGAGGCTAGACAAACAGACAAAGTGGATATTTTAAAATGCACAGTACACACTTCGCGTTCTTCCGATACTTTTGTTTTTAGAACGACAAGGACTCCAAAAGGGACTCTTTCTCGATACACAACATTTCTCCCCAAAACCACCGTGGAGTGAAAATGTATTTTGTAAATGCGTGTCCCATTTTTAGTGTAATAACAAGGATACGATACAAAAGTATTTGAAATTTTACGCAATTTATTATTGAAATCAAAGTTGCTAATAATACGAAAAGTTAACTATTAAATAATATTTAACTTACCACCGATGAACTCTTATGATTATCATCGAGAAGAAATTCTAGTGATTTGGCACGTTCCTCAGAGTCACTAAGGTCTCCCGTAGATTCTTCAAACTGCGATGATGGAGCGATGGACAATGGAAGTCGCGTTGAAAGATTGGTGAGACTACGTGTCTTTGCAGCAGTTCCTGGTGATCCGGCACTTGTCACAATTGACGCTGATGTGGAAGCAGCAGCCGCTGAAGTTGGAATTTCTGATGTTGACACTGTGTAGCAAGGCACTTTGCAATCTAGTTGGAGCATGTCTTCATCCAGCATTTCTCTACTGGCTCCTGCCAAATACAAACCAACAAAAAAATTTGAAACATGCAAAATGTTGTGACACTTATCCTAAAAGAATGTTCAAATGTGTACTTCACATGTGAAAACATTCAACAATTTCCAATACATGATCGACACAAACAGTAACAAACATCCTAGTTTATGATGCCTTTTAACCAAAGCGAAAGGAAGTTGTCAATCATCTCTCTATACCCTTTCAACGAAAGCTATTCACTCACATTTTTTTTTGTAAGGGAAAGGAGTAATTTTTCAGAATGAATTGATCATGTTGTATATCTAACAGACAACTCTCTTTCATATGTGCCGATTTTTAAGGATTTTTCGCATAATGTTCATCTTAAATTATATTCATGACAAAGCTATTGACGCCTAACGTGTGTTAATCATCTTCAAAGAGTTATCACATCATTTTTACGAGTACATCCGCTTCGCACTAGAAATTCATGTCCAACTAGCGAAAAAAATGCCCATCCATTTTATGGTGTGCTCTTGTCTAATTATGTAAGACTCTACCAATAAATTCGCAAAACGCGAAATAAATATACTTCTAAAGTTCTAAAACGAATTAAAATTTGTAGCAAGTAACCAAGTATAAGAATGAAGAGTAAAAGTACTCACAAAGCTCAAGACAGACAGACAAAATGCACAAAATCATTTATTCGCCGTCAGCTTCATAATAAAAGTTCATCAATACATTCGTGATTGATGATAATGACTACGCATTGTATCGAGCAAAACAAAAGTACATCTATTTGTTTAAAAGCTTTAAAAGAAGAACAAGAACGATAACCATTATTTACTTGTCGTAAAAGAGCTCATTATGAGATTCTTTGCATTTTATGTGCATAGATGTACATATATTTATACTCATCTCCAGCCAGACAGGCTTTTCTCGGCTTACTTAGCTTGCATGCTATGAGATCAAACCATAATGAGTACTTTTTGTAGTTGTCGGGATTCGCTGAAAACGAAATTCGTTTCAATCTTTTGAAAACACGACGAAGCTAATTTTACTCATTTAAAACGATCAATGGAGTATTCCTCTTTTTACAAGCTAGATTTTTTAAACGTCTATTCTTGTTTACCGAATGATGCATTTTCTCTCGTCATGGTCGTGATTTTTTGATCCCTTCAAACATGTAGATATGCACACATAAAAAACAAGTATCACAACTAGAACTAGACTAAAACCATGTTAGTTTTCTTTAAGACACAACAGGAGGATCCAAGAAGATTATTTCCATGTAAGATATTTTTTATAAGAAATGTAATTTAAGGAAACTGCGAGTGTTTTAGAAGAATTCATATTGTTTTACTTCATAAACAGTCCCTGGCTGTTTGTTGTTTAAAATAGTTTTCCACTCGGACATATTTATAAGAAATGTAATTTAAGGAAACTGCGAGTGTTTTAGAAGAATTGATATTTTTTGTTTAAGTTTTAAAAGCATGTCGACTAAACTAAACTCGATATGTATGTAATATGTTAAGGGGCACTAAACAACAAACTAGACGGTCTAACATTAACTTTTACGAGCTCGTTTCAAAGATTCCCCTCCTTTAAAAATCAAATTTGAGGATGTAGTTGACTGAATTTCAGTTTGATTATGACTACATCTACAGCTACAGCAATTGGGATAGGTTTATACATGCAACTCTATGCAAGTTACAAAATAAAATGAAAAAACTAAAGATCTAAGAGATCGAGCTTCACTCACTAATTTTACTGGTTAACTTATTATTCAAATCATTGGAAAAAAGCATCAATTTCATTCCTTGTTTGCAGTCGTGCAATTATTTAACGATTTTGAACCTTTTCGTACATGGTTATTATTAGTCACCACCAGAGTTGGGTATTTTGTACATTAAAAAATCAAAAGCATCAAATATTTATGCTAGTTTTACGTCATGACGAATGTTGCATTTGATAAAAAGTTTTCAATTCAAATGCTTAAAATGTTTAAGTATTGGTCATAGACATAACAATGGTGGAGTGGAGCTGAAGTCTAGTCTGAAGTCATTCGTGATTAGGGAGGACAACAATTCTTGATTTAATTATAACCTTGCATTTTGTGTGAAAGACATGGATGATTGTTGAGATGCGAGTAAGTAGTTTCTTATTTTGTTTAATGTTAAGTACCAATTTTAGGTTGACTGCAATTCATGAATGATCTGTGATATATGTTGCAATTAATAAAAAGTGATGCAGTTCTGACCACCGCCGAGATTTTTTTTTTGAAGCTTCAAAACATAAAAAACCATCTTGCAATGTAGTCAGTTTTATCCTTAAGTTTTTTGAACTATGAGGTGGTTAAAATAGTGTTTCAATTGAACTAGGATATCACTGCACTGGTCACACATTGAACAGCAAAATTTACCTACTTTCATGGTAAAAATTTACAGAATTTTCGTACATTGAGGCAGCTATCCTTACTTACGGTGTTACAACCTACAACGCTTTCAGATGCAATTGTAAGAAAATTATCTTTGTCAGGAATAATCACTGAACTTGGACATTCATTTCAACCTACTTTTGCTCTAACAACTTTGATAATTTGCATACGATTTAGGATGGCCACACGTCAAAATATGTACGTACCCATCATCACTTCATTCAAAGTGATATAGGCTCACCATATTTTTGTTTGTACATGGCAGTATTATCATTACCTCGAAGAGTACATTACTCTTGGTTGAAGAAGTAAATTAAATTTCAATCCATACAGATAAAATTTCGTTTGAACCTCACTCAACTTTCAGCTTTATCATTGCTTGTGGAAACTGTGTACATCTACTACTACAATTAATTGTTCATCTGAAGCAAAAAATACAACTAGACGTCAAATCAGCTCAGAATCATTTCCAGATTTTGTTAATGACAAAACGCAAACCACAACTCGCTTGGAATTATCAAGGTGGCAAAGTCACTAAATCGTAAACTGGTAAACTTCAAGGTAAATGGAGAGGGAGGGTGCCAAAATTATCATAAATTATTCAGCATTGTAATAACTGATTCACAACTCACCACACAAAACAATCTTTGAGTGCAGTTTTTTTTGGGAGTGTGGGCGAATGCATAATAGATTAAGCGGGCACCTTTGTTCATAGTATTGTCATTGTCACAAAAAATCCCCATTGTTTGCTTAAGAAGCAGTTAAGAATGGGCTTCTTTTTTAGTAAGTTCCACATAGCCATAAACACATATTTTATAAAACAGAGAATCATTATCCAAAGACGAGAATCAATTTGTAACAATTGATAATCCTCACATACCATACAAATCTCAAATTTATAATCATGTTCATGAAACGATACGTATTTACGTATTCATTACATAAATATTGTTTTCATGGCCAGCTAGTCAAAACAAAGTACGGCATTCTTTATTTGTGCAACCTTCAGATTAAATATTACTTCATCTGTCCCGAAATGATGGATTAGCAATTCAAAATTTGCGTTTGACGCATGATTAAAATTAAAACTTTGACAATATACCAGATGAAACGATCACATCATCACTACTACCCTAAATAGTGAAATGTTTTCGCAAAACGAACACAGAGGTACATCTCCCAATGTCCCAATCAGTCTTTACATTTATCTTTAAAATATTAAAGGTGGTAGAAGTAAAATATAACTGTCCCGCTGGTTTATGCAAGATAATGTGGCACATGGTGCTTTAAATTGTTATGAATTTTTATGCATATAATTCATATAAGGATATTAATGCCATTTTGTTACAAAACGACCAAGGAAAGGCAACATGAACTGGGTTTTTTTAGTTGATTTATTAATTGTAGGCTACAAATTCAATCTACAAGAATAAGTGTTTTCATCTATTTTGCACTTCGTGCAGCGTCATGTTTCTTACAATTCCAAAACTGCAAATAACATGCTGACACACCTTCACGTGATTTTAATATTCAACAGGTACATGACAATTGAATATCTATTCTGCGCCTGTTGAATTGTCGATGCTTAAAAACATTTCAGACATAAATACAGCATTAAAGCCAAATCTTGAACATCAAAGATTTTTTTATTCCTACTTCATTCAGTTGCGTTGTCTGTTGCACCGTATTTTCTGAAATTCCATAGTTGGCAAAATGCCCTTGCTTCGAGCTACCAAACAACCAAGATATGTTTTAAATTGCATGATGTCACAAACGCAGATATAAAACATCAAATGGAATTTGCGTGAGTATGGTACAAATACAAATGTGCAAAACTCTGAAATGGTTGTCGCATACTTTTACTTGCAATCAAAATATCGTGTACATTATATACTGAAAAATTTGCATGTGTAAATGGAGTTAGTGGCTAGTGCTGTGTCGCGTCAATCCTAAAATTTAGGACGCGACTATCTCTTTTCTTTCTTCTTTTCTCAAAAAACAAAATCATTTACTTTAAATCTGTTGATCATTAAAATTATTATAGATATTACAATAATTGACTAACGCTTACTGAATATTATTGTCTTTTCTTCAACACCTTTGATGTCATGTACTACTTCCACTAAAATAGCTTTGAAATGAATTTAAAGAATTTCGTTCGTTTCGCTACGTTCGTTTTGTTATAACATTTAGTACGTAATGATGGTTAAACTTACACTTCGCACAATTTAGGCAAAAAACGATAAAAACAAGTACATATACGCGTAATCTGAAATATTTATGTATTAGGTGCCATTATTACGACCGCATTGTTGATTGTGTTCAAAATATAATTGTCCCTAATTGCAAAATTTATTTCACGGGTAATTTTCACACTCAGTTTTATATCGAAAAGATCAAGATGTGAATTTTTGAAGTACGAAAGCCGAACTTGATTATATAGTACATAAAATATAAATAAGCTATGGTAGCGATAAACTATTCCATGGCCTTCAAAGATAAAGACCTCCCGCGTATTAAGCATAATTTATGAATCAGTAGGCGAGAGAAATTAAAAAGTTAATTCGAAGTTAGTTCGTAAAATGCTAATCGCACTCATAGAGAACCTGAGTTAAATATAAATTGCTCGATATTTGGCATAATATATCATCACCAGCCAGACTTGAATTATAAAGATAAAATGATAACGTATGTTAAAAATTTCCTGCATCAATTTATTGTTCAGTTAAATCTGTCTGCACATGAAATTTCGTCATTTTTCCAGAACAGAACTCACAGCTTGTTTAATTTATAAATACTTTAATCCCACCTATCCAAAGATACACGCGTGATATTTTCCAGACATTAAATTTTAGTACCAATTTTGTCTGAATGACAAGACAAATGACAAGTACATTTTTAAAATATGAGTCATTAATATTTTATATGTAACATATCAAATTACATCACATAATTATCATTCTCGTTAATCCTTCATAAAATATTTGATGCAAAAATAAATATGTGTCGCATCTAGTTTTCCTTATTTCATACTTAATACATATATTGCACTGAAATAGCAATGATGCGATGCGGCTATTTAGTATTTTGTATTCTGCACATAGCGATCGCAGTTTTTTAGACCTTATTCGAAGAATTTTTTACAAAATGTATGAATAGATGAATTCTGAGTCGAATGCAAATTTATAATTGCGTCGGTTTCGTTCAGGTTACAAAAAGGTTACAAAGCACATATGAAACCAAAGTGGTTTTTAACTCGTGTGAATGCAATTGGCTATAGATGTATTTACGATTAGTATGTACCACCAGGTAAAAAGAAAATGACCTTCAGCCAAACTTGATGTTGGTATACATAAATACATAATGTACATCTGAGTAAAAATTATTACAATAGTACAGTAGTACAATGTGACTGTTTAAGCATGTTGTTTTGTGAAAAATCAACATGTGGAAGTTGTGAATTGAAGAAAATACATTTGTGCAAAGTGCAAACATAAATGCGTACATAGGTGTACACAAGTAATTTATTGCAAAAATTACTTCAACTACGAATTGTAGTGAAAATATGTTTCTTATTTTTGTACCATTTAAAACGAATGTATTTATATATTTTACGTACATGCGCAATTATTTCGCTTCACATATCACATCCATCGTTCCATTGCATAACTTTGTTATTTGATTCCATTCGGAACACGCCACATTAACAAGCAATAATCCATTAACGTATTACATACATCTCCATTCCATGAATTGTAACAATTTCATCGTACAAAGTACGAAAGAATGAGATTTTTGCGTGATTTCCTTTTCTGATAATAACATTGAAGGTTACATATTTTTTCCGTTTGTGTAACTTTTTCCTACCGACTAGTTTCCAGCTCAAACTTTCATACACACTCATACGTATTACTTGATTTTTGGGCTCTGATCTTTCGCTCTCTTAAAATGAAAAGAATTGTGAATTGGCATATTTTTTTGTTTTCCTTACTAACAGCTTCTGTTAAAAGCAGCAAATTGAGAGATGGTCGACAAAATGGAATGATGTTGTTTCTACACAAAATTCAATATTGTAAAAGCATATCCATGTAATGTTTTATGTTCTCTGCCATTCCAGCATACCGAATTCCGCGTGATAAGTACCGCAGGTTTATTACGGATATGTTTGTTAAACATTTTGTATAGTTATCTAACTTGATTCAGTCAGATAGTCAATCGTTTCTCATTCTTTCTTTTCTATTATATCATGCTGACATGTTAATGCATTTCACTGGAACTGTTGTGCTGTCATTTCGCAACTGACAATCATAAATTGGCACACGGGAGGTCATAATGATAACACCCACCACTAGAAAAACACGTTTGCTGTGATGTGTGGATTAAACCATACCCGGAAGCTGCGACAAAACATGGTCATGTAAAAGGCGCTTAGCACACATAGATATATTAGATATTTATCGGTTGTTTTTGGGGCATGTTTGGAAAGCATTTTTTCATCCAATTCCTGAAAATCCAAAGGAATGATACGGTTTTGCTACCTTTCATGCATGAAATTTTTTGGTTAGATTTACCCCTTCTTTCACTTTTTACCTATCGCGTTTCCTGAATATAAATTACTATTGTGCTCGGCTGTGATATTTGAAATAGAGTACAGCTTGGAGAAAGTGGAAACTGACATTTTTTCTGGGTAATAAATGTAGGTAGATTTTATCAGTTATCATTACTTCAACAAGCGTTCTTTTGTGCTCTATCATATTTCCTTAGTGAGAAAAAAATCACAGGAAAATTCTTGAAACTAATCAAAAATAGTACATGCGCTTTTGTGAAGGACAACTGGGATGAATATATTCATACATTCGTAAAAGATAAAATAGAAAATAGGTTGGATAAGAGAAGCGAAAGATGGATGCATAATATAATCTTGGTTCTGGTTTATTTATTTTGAGCAAAGTTACGACCATGAATCAGTACGGAAGCTTAAAACCTGTATGTCGTTTAGTTATGCGAGTTTAACGAAAAAAGAACACACACGAGCAAAACCAACAGAAACCATCTAAAAGATAGTAATCATTTTTCAAAAGAAACATGTTAAGAAAAAAACAGCCTCATAGAGTCAGCGACGCAGTTGAAAGGCTTCACAAAATTGGTATAAGGATGTATGTCGATGATGATGATACACACATTGTACAACATTTGTGTTCTGTGTTGTTTGTATAGTTTAGTTAGCGACAGAATACTGAGAATAGAGAGAAAATTTCCGTTATCTCCAAAACGAATACATTTCGTAGTGAAATATGTGTCGAATTGAAGGATGATGTAAACCATGTATGCAAATGATGATGATGATGAAACATGAAAAAAATACTTCATTTCATATAAAAGGGAGTAGATACATATGCGAGATAAAATTCATCTCTCTGTTCATTTCTTACCCGTATCAAGATCCGTTTCAACAATGCCAGTCTTGTGAGAGTTTATGTTTTCCCTGTTGTCGTTGTTTGAATGCTCATGCTTTGGTCCCTTTTGATAGGAGAATTTCTCAGTAGCAGATTTCAAAATCTTGTACCATTCCCTTTCACTGTTTTGGGCAGCTTGAGTGGCAACATAGCTGGGAGATTTGGAAGATGGCTTAGGGAGTGTAGATATTCCTGGTCTTCTGCTGGTTGACTCAATATCAAGCTTGGATGGTTCGGGAGACAAGGATTTCTGTCGCTGCCTGACAGCATCCTCAATAATCTCCAAATCTGGGTGAGATTTTGAGATAGTGTCCAATGTTCTGGAAGCATCCTCTTTAAACTGAGATAATTTTGTGTCTAAATCTTCAGAGTAGCTTCTGCTGTCGCTATTATTATGCGGACTGACCGGAGGTGATGGTGAGCCCGGACCAGCAGCATTATTTGGATGTGTGCTATTGTAAAATTGCTTTCGTTTCGCAAAGCTTCTCACTTGCTGAGAGCTGGGACTCTTGTCAATGCTGCTACTACTACTCTTCTCTTGCCTTAGTTGAATGCTCTTGAGACCGGCAATTTCCTCCAAAATGTTTTCAAACGCTTGAGTTGCATCGTCTGGTTCATTTTCCGAGTCTCCCACCATGCCCATCTCATTACTATTACCGTAATGTGGTCCAACACCACCACTTGGAATTGTGGTTGTAGAAGTGGAGGCTGCTCCTGACTTTTTCAGAATGGGTTGTACTGGCGCTGTTGATGAGCCAGAAGAAGAATTATAATTTGCAATTTGCGAAGAAGACGAGTTGTTGTTAGCACCACTGTTATTACCATGTTTGTTAGTATTCCCAGTGCCATTCACATTGACGGAGTTGGCAGAGCGTAACGGTCTGCTGGCTGCTCCTCCAATTGTGCTGGTGACAGTAGGCGTACCACTTGAGTCTCCTTCTTGATGAATTTCATCTGTTTTGGGGTGAACTTTTTGCTTTTTATTTTTACTCCCACTGCTTAATCGAATCTTGGAGAGTCTCTCAAAGAAACCAGGCTTGCTCGCCTTTTTGTTTTCTTTTGCAGCCTCAACTCCCACTCCGGTTTGTTCAGCGTTTGATGTAGTTAGAGCAGAAGTGGCAACGACATTACCACTGTTCCCATTGTTAGCTCCATTGTCTCTAGTTACATCCTTGTCAGATTTTTTGCCAGATGAGCCCAACCCCTGAATTATAAATCCTTTTGAGCTCTTTTTCCCTTTCGACGAGGATGACAAGGAAGAAGAAGACAAATTGCGCTTGTTGTCATTTTTATTATTATCCTCGGCAAACATTTTCGGGAAAATTTGCCGAGGTTCGGGTGATGTTGTGGATGATGATACAACCACCACATCTTGTGGTTGTGGAGATTGCGATTTTCGCAAGTTTTTCTGTGACTGTTGTTGCATGTCCCTTTCCATGTTAGCTGCTGGACCAATGTTCAATACAATATTTTTTGTATTGATACCCGGTATAGTTTCCTCAATTTTCACATCAATATGAGTAAGCGTGTTATTGGTATTTTCACATTGGCTCAGCAAATCCGGCACCATTGACAATGTGGTGGATCCATGCACTTTCTTTGATTCTGGGTCTATTTGCACCTCAACATCTTCATATAGACCTAAAGTGCCATTATTTTGGTCAGCTTGGTGGTGGTGGTTATTACTACCAACACACAGAGGCATTCCATTGTTCCCTCTGTCATTACTATTATGACGGAAATCAACAAGGTCGGTAATCTTCTCAGGATCGCCGTTGTCAACCTCATCCTCGTCATTGTCATCAAGCAACATTAATTTTCTACCAGACTGGCTCTCACCCAAAGCCAACAGTCTATCAAACCTCCTACTCTGCTCCTGGTCCTCACGATCATGATCATCATCATCATGATCATGTAACGGCGAGGATCTCATTTCCACTTTCTCAACAAGAATAGGACATTTTCCAGAGGGAATTTGTCCTCTACTTGGAATTAACGAACTCGGTGAATCAGCTCTTGCCGACATTTGAATATCGTATACCTGCAATGGTCTCACCACACTATTCCCAACATCGCTATTATCACTATCACCAGAACGTCCAACAAAGCCAGAACCACTTCCACCCACACTTTTAGTGGCAGCAGCAGCCGCACCAGCCTTTCTCAAATTAGCACTTGCACTATGATTATTATCCACAATAGCACTTTTCCCACCACCATCACGATGATGACTACTCATCACGGGATTTCCATCCGAATCCAAAATGTCTAATTTTGCCAGAAGGTCCTCTGAGGAACCCGAGTACTCGGAACTTTGGTCGATATAACTTTCTCTCCAGCTGATTTCACTGACAACTGGAGAAAAATGTACGCGAGAGCGAGTAGCTTTCCCGGATGGTGTTGTTCCAGTCGGTACAGGAGATGGAGATGCAGGGGGTGGCGGAATGCTACTTTCTCGCAATACACCACCACCACCACTACTACTACTGTCTTGACAGTAGTCTGTTATTCCAAACTGATCATGGATCTGATGCTGCTGAGAAAATACCGGCTCATTTCTCTCTTGCCCTTGTGAAGTTGGTGACGAGGAGGGTAGTTTTTGACTGGATGATGAGGATGATTGCGAGGACAAAGATGAAGTGGAAACAAATCCTCCAGGAGCTGGGCTCGGAGTGCGAGAGCTGACAACTACTACTTCTACTTCATTGCGTGGTCCGTACGTTTTAGTCTTGAGTGGAATCCCCGACGGGGCTGCTGAGGAGCCGGCGGGGGAGTTGCTTCTTAACATTTCTACACTTGAAATAGAGTCAATATTACTACTTGTCTTTACGCTATGATCACTACTATCCTTCTTTATATTTCTGCCGTTTCCACTCATTTCATCATTGCTACTACTACCATCATTTCTATTTGTGGTACATGGAGCGTTAGTGGTAGTAGCACTTATGTCAAACTCCATTACACCCTTTATGAATGTAACTCCACTTTTTCTAATATGCTCAACAGCTTCTTGTTCGTCTGTTTTTTCACTTGTGTTAGCTGCATTAGCTGAAGAAGTCTTACAAGGGAATTGTTTTAGTATATCCGGAACGATAGCTGTTCCATGTGTGTTACTATTTTCACCTCCTTTAGGTAATGTGTTTGCTTTACCAGTAGCACTGCTTTTTTGTGTGCAACTTTGTGTGACTGTCCCTTTTGGGAATACTTTTGACAAATTCTCTTGTGCACCACTACCAGTATTGCTACCGGCTTGCGCTAAAGAACCATCGGAATTTTGCTGTGTTTTACTTGCATGCTTTTCAACTGATGATGATTGAACATTACCATTAGTGGAGCCAACAATGTATGAAGGGATAGTTGGTGCAACACCAACAACGGCTGCAGTAATAGCACCCAAGGGGACAGAAAACTTATCCAAACCCGCATAAAGGCTGTTATCTTCTTGATGCAAATGTTTCTGCTGTTTGATATCTTTAATACTTTGCTGTTGTGGTTGATCCCTTCTTAGTGGTGGTGGTGGTGGAGTTGCTGCTTTGCCTAAGTCCTTTGGTAATTCGTGTGCCGCTTTGTTGCTGATTGAGGAAAAGGGAGAAAACGAAGAGACGGACCTTTTTATGGTGGTGCTGCTACTGCCACTGCAAGCTTGCTGAAGGGAAGTATCTACTGAACTTGGGCAAAAAGTATTAATATTCTCCTTCAGTGGAATTCGGAGTTGCTGCTGTTCTTTATCATGAAGCCATGTGTTTGGTTGAGAACATGTACCTTCTCTTGAAGTATTAGTATTGGTAGGGATAGAGGAGCATGATGGGAACCCATATCCTGAGAAACCAGCTTCATTTGTGTTAGCTGCAGCCGAGATTGAATGCAGGTCTAGGTTGACTTGAGGTAAAACATTGAAACTTGTAGAAAGAGTTGGAGCATTACTGTATGCAGAAACTACAGACTCGTGGGATTTGTATGCTTCTTCTCCTCTTAAAGAGGTTGTAGCATTGGTTGCACTACTGCTGCGGGAATGTGTAGAACATCCGAAAAATCCAAAATTAGAATCCCCTAAAATAACTCTCTCCCTTCCTGTTGTATTAACTTGTGATGGAGTATTAGCGCGAGCAGTTGGTCCAATAGCTCCACTTTTCTCGAGATTTTCAACTGATTGACTATGATAATATTCTGGCTCAGTTTTTTGTCTACTGTGTTTATTTTCCTTGAATGTGGACGTGGTGGACTCTTTTTCAGCAGCAACCAAATTGGATGATGATGGTGATGGTGGTTCAACTGGCCCAGAAAATGATACGCATTCCTGGGAAGCTACATAACCAGCGAGAAATTTTTTAACCTCTTCTGCCACACCTATCTGATTGGGGTAATACGGCTCACTGATGACAACTTTATTATTACTACCACTGCTTGGATGATGATGTTGAGAATGATGATGATAACCCTTACTGATATTATTACTGCTAGTAAGCTCCACTGCTCTTTGCTGCTTGTCAGTAGTTGGTTCAATGCTATTATCCAAAGTGGATGACTGAAAATGGTTGTTATTAGCGTTGCCACCCTTATGATGAGAGTGGTGATTATTATTAGGGATCTGATAGGGGCTTTCAGAAATATTACGCTGATGTAACGACGATGAAGCGGAGGATAGTGATGATGATGACGATGCTATGGAATGATTTTCGTTTGGCCGCGGTGCACTATTAGATTTTAGGGCAACGCCAGCAGGATACGAGGCGGAGGATAAAACATGAGACTGCTCATGATTGAATTGCAGATTATTATTATGAGCCACATCCGCACTTGTCGAATCGTCCAGTGTAACTGATCTTAAAACATTGGGATGCTGTTGATGATTATGTTTTTGTTGATTTTGTTGTGCCTCAACATGCCCAGAAAAATTCTTGTTCTTGTTACGAGTGCCAGTGCCACCATCAGAACTGACTCGCTCGCCAACATCGTCAGTAACAATCAAACCTTTGTGCTGTTTGCCATTTGTTGGGTTAAGAGCACCTAAACCACTGCTACTTGCAGACACATGAAAATGCGACTGTGGCAATGCTACTTGAGTTGTAAATTCATCGCTATTATTCTCGTATTCCTCACGCTGATTATTATGCTGTCGCTGCTGCTGCTTGTGAAGCTTATTGTGATGCAGTTGTGGGTGATGTAATAAGAGTGATGTGTTTTCTATTTCATGATGTCTGTGTGGTTGTTGTTTTTCAAGTGGTAGATGAGATGATGATGATGAAGATGACGACGACGACGACGATACTGATGCTTGCTCTTTAGTTAAACTTGAATTTGTAGAATGTTGTTTTCCATTAACAGCAATGGCAGCAGCATGAGTAACATTCTTCATTTGCCCATCCTCGTGGCTAGTTGTACAAACTTTGTGAGTGTATGAACTAACAGCAATAAAAATATTATTGGTAGGATGATGTTGTTGAGGAGCAGTGTTATTTGCAGTACTATTAGTATTATTACTACTGCTTCCTTGCATGTTTTCAGATAATATTGGCATGCTTGGTGGAGCAACGTGAGCATTGGAAACGCTCGTGGAAACAGAGGCAATAGTTCTATTATCTCCAACATAATCATCATCATCATAGTCATCTAAACAGCTTTCAAATACAGGCAATTTTTTATCATCATAATTCCGCATCGGGTTAACAGCGCTAGTCGTCGGGGTAGTCACATTCGCAGTCGTAGTCATCGTGTTGTACTTATTAATATTCTCATCTTTGCATAAAGAAGTAGTGTTATGCATATTATTCCGATGAATGTTGATGAGTGAGCCGTTCAAGGTTGACACTGGCCCACTTTTCTTATTATCACATTTATTACCACTCGTTTCATTTTGACTTTGAGAGTGATATTGTGCAGGAGTAAGGGCAGATGTGTTAGCACTACAACTGCTGCTTACCTCTTCTGCTTGTACAACTGGTTGTACATGTGCCAAAGATGAGGAACATGATGTATCAGAAATTCCTAGTGATGTGGTCGTCTGTGTAATAGTTGGAGTAACGTTAGAAGGCATCATTTCAGTCGTGGCGCCTACGACATCCGACACTGTTGCTAAACCTTGCTTTTTGCTTGGCGAGTTCACGATTATGTCATATGCCATATCTACATTATTCCTCTCCACGGCTGATTCTGCTGCCTCATATTCACTTTCACTGTCGCTTCTCTGCCGTCGAAATCTTGGCTGGTGAGATGTTTCATTTTGCTCGTCGCCTGATGATGATGATGACGATGATGAATATGAGGAGCTTGATGAATGTTTCTGGCTTTGGTGGTGGTGATCTTGTGTTGGAAGAGGACAAGTTGGAAAAGACTTGTCAGAGGCGTTTGAAAGGGGAGCTGATGAAAGTTGCAATGAAGCTTGTTTCCTTGTCTCATACTCATCGTCGTCGTCTTCTGCTTCTTCTTCCGCATCATCCACATTTGACATGTTTAATACTCCTTTTGCTAATAATCCTTTGGCATTCAAAGAGGAAGAAGGATTTTGCACCCTTGTTATAATATTTAACTCTTCTGCGTCCTCCGCCTTGTTCTTGTCCTCAATTTCTTTTACTCCTTCTTCTCCTTCTTGAGAATCCATTATTGGAGAACAAGTTTGCGAGGAAAGGGAAGAAGAAAGGCTAGATATTTCTTTCCCATTCCTTTCATGTTCATTTATTATTGTGGCTATGGTTTGTTGTTGTGGCTGGCGGTGGAGGTTGTGTGGTGAAGCCATACATGAACTTTCTGCTTGTGAGGATGATGATGATGAAGTAATGTCCCCATCATCGTTCTCCTCATTAAATATTACATTCTCTTGGTCTACTGCGCCACCATCCATCTTTGTACTCGTCATATTATTATTGTATTTCCGTTGTCGAGTCACAGGAATGTCGACAGTGATATCAGAGTCTACCACCACATCAGACATATGAGTGCCGTTACCATTCTTAGCAGCATGGTTGGCTGTTGCAGGCAATTGCGCAGATAATTTTGACAGTGAAGTGTTGGCCAACTTGTCTTCTGCAGAACTGTTCCGTGCACACGCTTGATTCACATCAGGAACAATCGATGTTGCTGGAAGTTGCGACGCAGAAGATACCAAACTGCTGTCGCTGATAACGGGTTGTCCTTCATGTGAAGGATTATTGTTACTATTTGCTAATTCACCTTTATTTTGTTTACCACTAGACGTAGACGTAGTGGTTGTTTGATGATGCAAGTAATCGGCAAGAGATTTACTATTTTCTGATACTGTTGTTGACTGAAGGCTCATAATTGTTTGTACGGGAGAGGATGATGGTGGAGGTGGAATTGGTTTTTGGTATTCAAAATTGATGTTGGAGTTCAAAAGTAAATTTGTTTCGTTAAAATTTGGGTCATGTTGAGACTCCTCGACACTTTCACCCAGTGAATATGCCAGCTCCAACAATTCATCCGCCTCTGTTTTTTCCATATCGCTTACTTTGTGACATGAAACATTTTGAGGTTGCACATCTGCCTTGTCACTTACATGACAATCTGATACAAATTCATGAGGTGTGTTTTTAATAGCATTAGGTATTGTAATGTTGGTGGCAGCTTGGTCCGGGGTATAATGAACATCTTCCTTGGAAATGTCTTTATTTTTGAGGAATTGTAAGCTCTCTTCTTTACCAATGCTCGTCTTATTACAAGTTAAGCTGGGAGCACTGTTTATGCTACTCTCTGGCTCGGAAGAGGAGAGAGACGAGTAGACGAAAGGATTTAGAGCAAACTCTGCGTGTGTGATATACTCTTTGGCACTGTCTGGTAAAAGGGCTGTATCTACTTCCTGTAATTTTGTGGGGGAACCCGATAAAACAGACGGACTAATACTGGAAGAGCTGCTGGTTGATGCAGTGGCAGTGGCTTTGCTCCCATCCTCATTTTGCTTCACACTATTTGGCATGATCAAATTACTCTCCTCTATGAAAGCTCCTGGAGTGGATGCAGCGGTGCTAGAAACTCCATCATTGCCAATGCCACTGTCCTCTGATAGATTTTCAGTGGATCTTAGCCCGGAGCCGGATGCGTTAGAAGAGACAGTGGACGTTGAAGAAGAGGCTGTGGAGTTTTTATTTCGTATCTGATTTAAGCCTGGTCCTGGGAAACCCACTGCCGCAACAGAGGTATTCAAGTGTTGAGAGGGAAGCGACTGAGAGCCTTCAATTTTATTATTTTCCTCTTCTTCTTCCTCTTCGTCTTCTTCGGGAATTGCCATTCCCCTGTCATCTGCCTGTGACACATCATTGGAAGATTCAGACTCTGAGCTGGGTTCAGACACTTCCTTGATATGGTTAATTGATGGGAACGTGTCAGGTTTGGAAAAGAGAAGCTCTGTGCCAGCCAAACAATTTAAGCTGTCAAAACTACGGAAGGACTTGAGACGAGAGGGAGAGTCAAAAGATCGTCTGGTTCTAGTACCACCTCCAAATATTCCAACAGATGGAGGGTTAAATCCACCACTCGCATTTCCAGTGTGTGAGCCCAAAGAGAACTCTGCTAAAACGACCCCTTTCTTTTCCGAATCATCAGATGAGGAGCAACTCTCCTCTGATTCAGTTTCCTCTTGTGAGCGGCATTCTTCTTCTTCGGAGCCAGGAGATGAGTAGAAAAAGTCCTCTTCTGCAACCTCAGCTGGAGCTTCCGAGTCGGACGATGAGGGTGACAAGGAAGAACCAAATGTTTCTCTACTCTCAGCATTCCCAAGTTTTTTACTACTCTGCTCTTTTTCCTCGCCTACATCGTATATAGTCTTTGCCGAGTTTTCCTCTGAATGGGCTTTCACATTTTCCTGAGTTAGCATTTTTAGCCCTTTTGTTGTCATTTCATCCTTGCTCCCATTATTTGTGCTCTCAATAAAAACATGATGACGGCCTGTTCCTGCCTTGCTTTCATTGTTATTACACACTCCCGTTGCGGAACAGCCAGTAGTTGAAGTCGTTTTTTGGCATTGTATTCCCCCATTCAATGTGCGCCCGGCTGCAGCACAAGCCACGCTATTGATACTCCCTTTGCCATTGGATTTCAATGAAGTTGTTGTTTCAATCTCTCCAACCGAACGGTTGTCGGACGCAACTGACTGTGACTGATGGCCGAAAGCGCTAGATCCAAGTCTCATGGGTTCTCGTAACGTTTCTTCAAATGCATGGTCGAGCTGGTCGAAGAGATGTAAATCTTCCAACTCAAATGGTTTTGAGCTAGCGGAAGAACGGAAATGGGGCCTAACCTCATCCTTCTCACCTGAAATGGTCGATGCTGAACTATTATTACTGCTGCCGTGAACGTGTCCCGGCGTTGACGTTTGTTGGCAGCTGGTAGGTTTTTGTTGCTGCTGTGCTTGACCGTGGTTGTCGACACGGATGACGGAGTCCGTATCAGTATCGCTATCGGCTGTCCACCAATGGCGACCTGAACATCCCTCCTCTTCCTCATATTCCTCGTCGTCCTCCTCCAGTATCGTTTCCAGATAGCCTATACGCAATAAAAGAGTACGAGAAATAAACTTGTGTTCCAGGGAAATAAATTGGATACATTGTTATATAGTACACGTTTAAGATTGATTTTTTATCGACTCACCTACACAGTTACCAGGAAAGAACTGAGGTTCCCCGTACTCCATTACATTATCGGGGAAAACAAACGGACTCTCCTGTAAAAGGAAAAGAAAGAAATTATTATAGATTGAATAAAAACATGAGGTCTATTGTACTAATGGTCTACGTACGTACATATAGTTATATAGTTTATCATGTAATTAAATTTTAATTATGCTACGGATAGTTTAACCTTTGGGAAATAATGACAATGCTACCGTGAAAGCATATTATATGCATAGGGAACCAGCATGAGTCCATAATTTTTTATATAATTTTTAACATAGTATGCATGTGTAGAAAATAGCTCTGCAAAAATTTCAAGAAAAGTTGACCAATGAAGCGAGTCAATTCGGCCATATCCTTCGATATGTTTTGAGCAAAATTCTAACTAATCATGATGATTAGTGTTATTTTGTTGAAAATTCCGCTACTTCAAGTATATGTATGGATTCACGAGGAGACACTTTTGAGCATTCGTGTTTGCAATGTAAAAAAATCATCGTGCAACTACAAATGTCCAGTTTTAAACGCATCATGCTGAACATGGAACTCATGGAAGCGTGACGCATAGTGTACACCGTATCGAGTTAGTAAGTATTTGTGCCAGCAAACAGTATAAAAGCTTTCTTTCTTAGCTGTGTGTCAGCGTGAAAAATTGTGGAAAATCTTATTAAACAGGAAATTGTGAGGCATTCTGGTACTGAAGCCCATTCAATCACAAGTTAGCCAACCGTGATGATTTGATGATCATCATCATCCCAATTGGCTTCGATTTTCTATGTGATGTGACTCAAGAAAAGCAGCGGTGGCAATGAACAGACTTGTTTATCCCAGCGAGAAGAGAAATGTATCAGTTATCCCACAAACATGATTAGTTCCCAATGTAATACTGTTATAATAGTACATATCTACCTACGTACATATATTAGGCACAAGTTGCAATGCAATCATAAAATGATTCTTTTATCCTGTTAGCCGACGAAAAAGGAAGAAAAAGCGTGCAGCATGCGTAATGCGTAAATGTATTAACGAAAATACAATAGCACAGAAGAAAGCCGAACACACCCATAACATTATCTGTCATCATCAACATCAGATCTGCTTCTAGCCTACAATATATACTCAGCAAGAAAAACGGAGTCCCGATCCCGAAAACCAACAGCCAGTTACTTGGTATGGTCCGGTTAGAAAGTTGAGAATCTGCTGACTTTGGTGAATCGAACTGTTTTCTTTTAAGGGTTTCCTCTTTCCTTTAACTTGAAAAACATCATTTGACGCTGTGTTGTATGATAATAAAAAAGTGTGCGTTTGGTTTCACTCAATCAACCATTATTGTTTGAAGCCAACGCAATGACAGTAACTGATTGCCTCATAACGCTAACAATAATGATAATACTGTCTACGTGTCTATAAGTTGGTTGTGGTTGTGGCGATTTTTTGAGTGATGATGAATTCTCTGGTTTCTCAAAATGGCAGTTTTGTATATAACAAAGAATGTCATCATGTAATGTTGGCCACAACAGTAAAACTTTGATTATACTTATGAATCATCAAATGAACTATGTTTGTACGTAAGTACGTGTGCAATGAAAGGCAGAAAAAATTAAACAATAACAAATTATTCGTTTCCTCTTTTCTAAAAAAATGTTGTCTGCCTTTTTAAACGGCGTAGCATATTATGCCTTCCCTGCCTTCATTTTCACCAAGGTTCGAATGTATTTGGATGGCTTATCTCTAAATTATCTGATGCAAATGACTCTTATCGCTATTTTTTTGGGTTCCCTTTTGTCTTCAAGACATTTCGAAAAAAGGGACTGCTGATAACAGCTTCAATACGACCTTTCCTGCATTTTTCTTTGTTTTCCTTCAAAAGGTTGCGTACAAAGTACAAAGTTCAGTTTTTTTGCTTGAGTTGCTCATTTTTGAACGAATGGAATAAGGGAGCGTGCATCACATACGTATACTGCTTGAGTTCATAAAAATTATGGATGGACGATTTTAGACTAAGAACGGTATCCAAAATTTGTAAGGGATCCGTTTCTTAAAAGTTCAAACAAGTTTTAACAAGTATCCAGTTGAGAAACACAGTTTCCAATACGACTTGACATGTTCATTACGTGGGCCATAAATTCCTGAAACTCCATATATGAATCCACCCATATCTATAACCTGCTCCAAAGAATTTTATTTTAAAATTTATATGTTGAAATATTGTTTTAATTTCGAATTAACGATAATTCAACTTTAGTTCAATAAAAGACCCATCAGAAAGTAAAAAATAAATGTGAAACAACTGATAGTATATTTTCTAATATATGCCTTGCCTTGCATGCTATATGATTTTTTTGGTGCAACTGTAACTCGTCTTGCAACTCCGAAATCTTTCTTTATTGCATGGATATTACAATAACCATTTTCACTTAAACGGAACATGTTGATTGCAAACGAACTAGATTTATCAACTCACTGCACTCTCCACAAAATACCATAATCTCTTTCCCAACAAACTTTACATTTACATTTAGCATGGCCCTTGAATACTGGTTTTAGACTCATAGTTTATCAAAAGTGTACCTTAAGTTTCTCATATTTTGGGGACAAGAAATCTTAAATTGAACATGCACACGCATGACAAGAAACATGCACATTATTATAAAGTAAATCTCTTCGGTTGGTGAGTATCACATTTATATGTTAGGCTTAAATTTGGTTGCCGAAGCAATTAACTTCCAACGGCAAACCCAGCTCTATTGGCTTTGTATGAACCTCTTGTTGAAGTCCGCTTGATTTCAAATCATTTAAACATGCACATTATTATAAAGTATATATTTTCGGTTGGTGAGTATCACATTTATATGTTTGGCTTAAATTTGGTTGCCGAAGCAATTAACTTCCAACGGCAAACCCAGCACCATTGGCTTTGTTTGAACCTCTTGTTGAAGTCCGCTTGATTTCAAATCTTTTAAACATGCACATTATTATAAAGTAAATCTCTACGGTTGGTAAAAAATCTTTCGATATCGGTTTATTAGTTATACATTTGTAAGCCTGCCTTGAATCGGTTGCCGAAAAACTAACTTCCAACGGTAAGCCTAAGAGCATCGGCTTTGTTTGAACCTGATATTAAAGTCCGGTATATTTTAGATCTTTTTAGGCATGCACAAGATTACGGAGGAAAAGATCGGTTTATTAGTTATACATTTGTAAGTTTGGCTTGATTCGGTTGCCGAAAAAGCTAATTTCCAACGGTAAACCTAACACCATCGGTTTTGTTTGAACCCGATAATTTATTTCTTCTTCTTTATTTTTATTATTTCTGTTTTTGGAAAATATAAACTTGTTTTTCACAGGGTCCCAAATACAATCTTTTTTGATCTTGGTAGTTTTACAGTTAGTTTATTGTACTGCCAAAGTGTAGTAGAAACATTTTGAATGGGTATGCTTTGTTTAACCTACCGGTTGTGTTTAATTAGCAACATGATTGAATCGAAAGAAATCAATGAATTTTAATTTAATATTTTATCCATATTTATTTTCCTATTTCACTCTTAAGTGAATTGCAAGCTGTTTATTGCTCAAATTCATGGTTGCAAAGTGAGAGTTTGTATGGGAAGGTGGATTTTATATCGTAGATTGAATTACATGAATTATTCGTCAAATTAATTTAAGTGAGAAGTTGGCAAAAAATTAATCCTTCCATAAGTATCGAAGCTAAATTATTATTTGTATTTCTATCTACAAAAAACTTAACGGAGATGCAATTGTCAGAAATAGACCCGCACTATGTAAATTATTTTTTAGTTATTTTGTAATGACATGTTAGCTATAATCATCTTCCTATTGATCGTTTTTAAATAATAAGCTAATTCTTCAGGTAAAGAAAAAGAATGCCAATAACGCAACGAATTTCCACATCCACGGGGAAACAGATTGAGAATTTCGAGGTATCTTGGACGAATACTGTTAAATTCAAGGATCCTGTTGACTAAATCGATGGTAACTTCAGGAATTTTTAATTTATAGAAATATATATGTACAGAAAGCACTATTATTTATTTATGTGTGACTATAAACTTCCACTTGAATTTGTAGAATTCGATTTTGATGCTCAAGATATGTATTATTTGAGCAAGAACATTGACTCAAAATGTGACAAAAGGGTGACAGGCGTGGGAAATATGTTTCATTAAGGATCAATCCTTACTGAATTCACTCAGGATGTCTGTCCGTCCGGACAGACATATTGACCACAAATTTGGTATGTAGGTCACTTAGGTCAAGGGCCAGGCCGGTATTGTTTTTCAGCCGCCTAGGTCAAAGGTCAAGGGTCAACCCCACACATAGTCCCAAATAACCCCATACTTGACCCCAAATGACCTCATATTTGACCCCGAATGACCCTATACTTGACCTCAAATGACCCCAGACTTGACCCCAAATGACCCCAGACTTGACCCCAAACGACCCCATACTTGACCCCAAATGACCCCATACTTGACCCCAAACGACCCCATACTTGAACCCAAATGACCCCATACTTGACCCAAAATGGTCCTTTTTTAATCCCAATTGACCCCAAAAAATATTACTTATCACATTGATCCTTTTTTCTATCATTACAATGATCTGGTTA
>JAQFXM010000549.1:0-46936 GCA_034693345.1 Entomobrya multifasciata | reverse complement strand
GCTACTTATAGACATTACGTTTTTGGCTTTTTAATTACTTAAAGATTTCAATTAAGTTCATATTGATAATATGTATGTACATGTTCATAAGAAAAATGCGTGTTACATTATACAACATTCACAGAGTATAACAAATCGCTCCCAAATAAATATTTATGCTTATAAATTACAAAAATAAATAAATGTAAAACACTGAAAACAAAACTCCGCAATATTAATACCCTGGTAAACTCAGCTAATTGCGTAAACATAAATAAACAAAGGTAAGAGTAAGATCAGTAAAAATAGTTTTAGATACCAACTAATTATTGCTACAAATATCACAAATAACAGAAGTAAACCCCCAAAATAGGAAAATAGTTGGTCAGTAAATAGGAATAAATTATTTATTTATGTTTAAAACAAGAGGAATATTGAAAGATATTATTTTTACTTATTTAACTTAACAATCCCAAAAAAATGAATTGGTTTTTTACAATTTAATCGTTATGGTTAATTAAAAATAAATTAAAATTTCAGGTTTTCATTTATTTACATTTTAGCTTAACCATTCCCATCCCTTTTTACCCGTAACCGTAATACGTAACTAATTTTTCTTCTAAAAACTAATAGTTTATTGATAATTTTAAATCACGCATTTGTTGTTCATGAAGAATACAACTTAGTTGCCTTCTATGATTTCCACCTTTCGACTTCTTTTATGACTGTTTGTATGATTGTGACTTTGTCTGGCTTCTCTGTGGAGAGCAGTGCCTGGGAACAGTCTAGAAATTAAGCTCCTCATTAAATTCAGTTTTCTTGTAGGCGGACTAGCAGTGGTTGTAGTTGTGAGACTTGCAAGTGAAAATCCAAAAATATTTTGGGAAGACGGCGCAGAATTTTTGTTATTTGACCCGCTGTTTGGATAGAGTAAGGCAGCAAGGAAATCATTTGTTGATTGTGGTGGGGATGATGAAATACTTGTTGCTGATCTGGCGTTTCCATTCAAGTTTAGATTTAGTAAAATATTGTTAAGGTCATTGTTGCCGTTAGAATTGCCAGAAGCGCCAGCAAGAAAGGGATTATTATTAGAGGAGGAGGATGATGAGCTTCCTGAATTGGGAGTTTTGGAAAGTTGTTCTACAAATCCTTGTACAATTCCGTTTCCAAAAGTAGCCAACAAATTGGCGGGATTAAGCTCGTCCAACGAATTTGGGGGCTGGGATGAGGCGACCAAGTTGTTACTGTTCCTTCCGTTGTGGGATGTAGGGGAAAAGTATCGAGTTGGTCTTAGCTGCGTGGGTGGTGCGATGGGATGATAATAATTTATGTCATCATGAAGAGCGCAACGCAAGTTTTAAAGTTTACGCGGAAAATAGAAAAACAAAAATAGATACAGAATAATTGAAGATGAACAATTTCTAAAAGAAATAAAGTAAATGTAGATATAACTTTGTAAACTGTTTTTAAACTCTCTGACGGAAATACCTTGCGTATAATATTTACAAAAAGCACATTATTTTACAAAATAATAAAAAATTAAAAAGCCAAACACGTAAATGTCCCAACAACAACGTTGTCGTAGCCAAAACAAAAAAAATCATTACCATTTTCCAAAAATATTCCAATATTCCATAATCCGGCATGCATGCAAAAATAAAGTAGTAAAAAAAATTTGTGTCACAATAACCACAACAAAGTACAACAATTATCTTTCATTTTTTTATTTGCAGCCAAAGTAATTCTAGAAAATAATGTTTGTATTTCATGTACTAATATATGTATGTATAATATATTTTTGTCCTTATTTTCATCATCATCAAATTACTTCGGTTCTTCCGGGAAAAAAACTGCATATTAAGTAAAGTCTTGTGTATAGTTTCTTACATATAAGTACGCTTACAGAATAATTATTCTCATAAACTACATCTAAATACATAATAATAATTGGAGTAATATTTAAGTTTATTGTACACATTTATACAAAAAAATACACGGAGAAGTATTTATGGATGGCTCATCTACAACCACTAAATAAACTAGTAATAATACGTTTAATGTAATATTATTATTATCATCATCATTACAAATGCATCATAAATACATAAGATAATAACAATAATAATAATTGGATAAAGCATCGCACAACTTCAAAAATAATGTAGTCAAGTAAATAGCAAACAAAATTACAAAAGTATTTAGGTGTGTATGCTGTCATTCAAGTATGTTTGTGTGGATTATTAATTTAGAAAAATCTTGTTCAAAAAAACACTTTTCCAAAGATTTTTGGAAATTTTCTATCTGATGATGAGCTTAATTTTGAAAACTGAAAAACTAAATTTGTTCTGTTTGTTTAGTTGGTTGTGTTCAATAATGGTATGCATATACAACGTATTGAAATGCTTCGCTACTTACTACCATGTCACCTTTTTTAGTGTTTTGCTAAGTTTGAAATTACATAACCCTTGTCCCTTTCAAAAACAAACAAACGTTTAATTACTTACATGACTTACTTTACATTGAAATCTATTTAGCCAATGCAAAACAAAGGTTTAATTTATAATTACAAAAGCCCTTTTTTTCAAAAAAAAATCCATCAACACTTTTTTTTCACTTTCACAAACAGACAAAACAAACAAACACCCACACGAACAAAACGAACAAACGATACCATACAATACACATATATACTTGAAACAAAAATACATAATAATAATGACAAATGATATTTCCAACTATAAACTAATTAATTATACTATATATACGTATGACCTAATGAAGATTCCGAGTCTAAAAACGTTACTTTGCAACCATCACAACAAAATAGTCAAGTCATTCCGTTGTACAGTTGATTTAAGAAATATTAATTAAAACAATTCTGACTAATTAAATTGTTCCTGCGGGTGCGCATCTAATTAGTTATTTTACAAATTGTCTATGTCATTTCTATTGCGCTTGTCTCCTTTCTACTTTACTCACGTCCTCATTGGTCGACTAGGCTATTTTACTTGATTATTGTATTCCTACCAAAAAAAAGAAGCGTTGGTCTAAAAAATATATTGAGCACTCCTTTTTTGTATATTTCTCAGAAAAAAATAAATACGACCCAGATAAGTATACTGCAGGTAAACTGGCAGTTTTTGCTCTCTCTCTCTCTTCATTTCCATTGCTATTGCACTCAAAATATTAATTCAAAACAATTTTTGAATTTTTAAATGTTCAAATTCGTTAGTGTCTTTTGGATTTACTAATTCAATTTCAAATTCATTCATTCAACTCATTTTGTTAACGAATCCAGAAATTTTCCAGAAACTGCTTTCCTTTATTAATAAGCCTATTAATATCCTAAGAGCCTATAGTATACTTATGAATGATAATGTAATACACATAATATCACAATAATATGTAGTACGGGAATCTTACGTGTTGTATTTATTTTGTTACTATTATTGCCATTGTGACTCATTTGTATTATCACAACAGGAATAATAAAACCTATTATCTTTGTTATTTAAAGTTAAACGGAAAATTAAAAACTGTAGCCATCAAAAAGACAAAAAAAATACTGAGAAAAGAAGAAAACTGTCTCTAAAAAGTTAAAAATTGTCACAAAAAACTTCTGGTGCTTCACTTTTTTCATATTTGCTACAGAAAAAACTCGTTGGCAGTATATTTTCATTGTTGTTTTGTGAAGCGAGAAGAATCTATTTAGTATTTTAAAAATAGGCATACTCACTCTTACGATGGACAAAGAAACTCTTTTTACGGTTTAACGTTTAAAAACTATCTATCCTGTTCATGGCACAACAGAATTTTATTTCTTTTTCGCGTTTAGAAAATCAAAATGTCGAACGAAACTGTTGTTAAATATTAATCATAAAATTAATCGTGTCATGCTCTTTTTTTCTGTTGAATATATTCAAAAGTCGCAAGTAGTAATTTGGCATAGAACAACATAATCAAAAAAAAATTGATTATAGTTGACATCTGAATTCATTTAAGAATAAACTAACTTCAGAACAAAACTGTCACAAAAAAATGTCCAAACTTTACTTTTAAAAACTGTGTCGAAACAACAGACAATCTTCTGGTCCTAATAAAGTCAAGCCCCCAAAAAAATCATACCTAGCCACCTATAATTCTTATTTTGATGTACGTATGTAGGTAGGTAATAATTTTGAATAATAATTAATTGGATAATAATAATTAAAGGGTTTTATATATTATTTAAAAAGACTAAATTTTGATTAACGATTTTCAACAATTGGGGAAGAGACACCTACAGGTCCATCAGTACTTGAGGAAGGGGCTGGTGACGTGGCAGTAATGGTGATACGGAAGTTTGGCTCGGATGGGCTGGAGTAACCACCACTGGAAGAGGACGAAGATGAAGAGGAGGAAGAAGAGCCGCCACCTCCCAAACCACTCAAACTTCCAAACAAAGCGGCAAGACCTCCACCAGATCCTCCGGCACCACCTCCAAAGTTGAGCAATGGGCGACCACCAGTGAATGGGGACAACAGACCATTCAACAAGTTCAACTTGGCGTTGATCACGGTTTGAGCAAACTGTTGTGTGGAAAATCATCGGACAGAGGAAAACAATGATGATAAAAACAAAACATAAAACAAATCAATTAGTTATTTTTATGCACATATTTTTTTGACTTGGAATGTGTCATATATGCTTCTCAAATGTATGTGAAAATCTGGCACAGGAAAAAAAATGGTATGAAATGTCGAAAGGAATTTTTTAAGGATAAAAAAAATAAAGTCGCATGCAGTTTCCGTTTGGTCATCCTGGAAAATCTTAGCTGAGAATTCTGTCATTGTTGAAATGTGTAAAAGGGAGGGTGAAAAAGGGAAAAGGAATTCTGAAAAATGCAGAAATATAATTAGCAAATCCTAATTTTAAAGTTACCAGCACACCAATTCCATTCCACAATAACAAAATTAATTAATAGTTAAAATGCGCATGCATGCAATAATCCAACAGTAACAAAGACTTGTGCATGTGATATTTTTAACGGATTTCCAACCAAATATGTATTGTTAATGTATATATCTCACGCGATCAATTTATTGCATTTTTTATATCAACTTTGTGTTCGCTTTTTGCTAGAAAAAAAGATTACTTATAAAAAAATAGTTTGTTATTTTTTTACTGAACCAATTCCCCCAATAAAGTATACAAAAAAGCATGACTAAAAATATAAGTAGTAAAATAGTTAGTTAATTAATAAGAAAAAAATTAAACTGCATTTTTAATTAATATGACTAAAAAAATTCGTTTAATAGTTAGTAGTACTATAAAAAGTAATTAGTAAAAACTATGTATTCTTATTATATTAGTTGTATGTAGGGTATGTATGTATTAAGTCTCTCTTGCATGTTGTAAAAGTAGTTAACCAAGTAAAATTAATTAATTAGTAAAAAATTACAATAATAACAGACTATATTATATATTTTATAGATATTCTACTGATCCACTACAAAAAAAATAATCACAAAAAATAGTCATTCCACTACAAGAATAGTTAGTATCATATCATCATCACTATAACAACAAAAACAACAACTGTTGCTGCATTTATTATAGTGAGCAAAAAAAGTAAATTAAGTTGTCAGTTAAGTATTTAGTAGAATTCCAGTTCCAAAAAAAACCGTACACCAATAATAATCATGCATTAATAATAATTGTAAGTAATCAAGATGAGTAATCTAGTTTAAAACGCAAGGCGCAATAATGTCCTTTGTGACTTGGCTTGGATATCCAAATGCATGCTTGACTTGGTGCTCCAAGAAATCCAGAGACGCAAAGACAGCATAATTTTGTGTTAATTGTTTTTTTGGTTAGTAAGTTTTCTAACAGGCAGGCGCACACATTCCCAGTAAAATTACAAAATAATTAATCACAGCGTCAGTAGATGTAGTAGAGTAGCGGCAGCGACAGCAGCAGCGGCAGAGAACAGCCAATTTGACAGATTTTTTTTCAGCTCAGCAGCAGCAGCGCAGCAGCAGCAACAATGTTTTTTTAAAGTGGGAAAGTGGGTCGGGATAATAAAAATGTAATTTGTTTGGATTGTCGTTATTTTAATTGTTGTGGAAGAGAAAATAAGGGTAAGATGAGAAGGTGTTGAGAAGGTGGTAGTGGTGGTGGTGGTTGGTTATTTATGGTTTAAGGGACTGAAACAAAGAATGGGGTTAAACAATGAAATACTTTTATACTTTTTTTAGTCTTGTTAATTTTCACATGTAAAAATGAACTAAGAAAGGAAAATGAAAGTCAGGTTAACACTAAAATTATAAAACTATATATTTAAAAAATATTGGTGACTGGTTGTTGACTTGTTTAAACGTGTTGTTGAGCTTTTTTGTTTAATGTTTTGTTATTTGTTAGTTAAGTGTTGTTAGTGGTTTTCTAGGAGTTATTGCTCCAGTCTCCTTTCAAGTCCTGGCGAATAATACGAAAAGTAAATCAGAGAAAAAAAACAAAGTAAGAATCCAAAACGTAATAAATTGTTATAAAAGTTTTGAAATTTTTTTAAACGAAAAATTAAATATCAAGTTATCTACGGAAAAAATTAACTACAAAAGAGAATAACAAATTTGTATATACAGGTCAGTCGTTCAAAGAAAAGAGTGAAGAAGAATAGTTAAATTTACTAAACTACTATTTTACAACTACCAAGAATGATTATTGAAGTATTTGACTGGTCGGTCATGGGAAATGGTTTCGTTATCAAAATTTTCAATGGGATTTTTTCAAAGACAGTAAATTAGTTTATTGTCTTGTTCTGCAGGTGGTGCGGTTATCATTCTTAATAGCAGTACCAGGTAAAATATTTGATGTCGGATTTAAGTTATAAGGAAGGATAAAGGATTTAAAGTTTTTGAGTATTTTTTCAGGGTAATGGTTACTTTTTTGTGCAAGGTTTTTTTTTGATGAAACAGTATTTTGTTTTTTTGTATGTGCAAAATAAATAAATAAATAATTTTAAATAAATAAATAGAAGAGATAAAAAATAAATAAGTTAATATACATTTCCAACTCCACCGAGCACGTTTCCTGAGCCACCATCTCCAGATCGGCCAGCACCGGTCAAGGCGTTAAAGTTGATGGCATTTGGACCGTTGAAGAGACCAGCAAAAATGTTGGTCAGAGTTTGAGCAAGTTGGCTACCAAAGTTGACAGCAGACTGTCCAAAAATAAATGGTAAAAGAGATTAGCCAATTAATTAATGTTCCTTGTAAAATTGTTAACCTTAAATAAAATTTATAAATACTTCATTTCTTTTTAAATAGCCAAATAATTTTAAAGAGAAACCATAGCCAATTATTTGTTTAGTGACTGAAAAAATATTCATATGTTTGCCGGTAAATCTTGATATTTTTTTCCATGAAAATTCGTCTGATTTAACTTACTGTAGTTGTGATATATACACACAAAAATATAAAAATATTTACAAATATGAATGTAAACCGATGCCGTTTTAAAGCCATTTTTCTTTTGTTAAATTGTCATAATCGGTGTCAAATGGATTTCATAGTCCGAGCATTTTTTCCAGTTTGCTTCAGGGTCTTCATACAAGTCCAGTGGTATCATCTTCCAAATGAAATCTGGTTGTCTCTATAGTCACCTTTTATAGGTTTAAATACTAAAGTTTGTCTTAAACACTCACCTGTATGTCGCTAGTCCAGTTGAAACAAGTCACCATGTTTTCATTCCCAGTAAATAAGCATTGCATGCACAATAATAAAAAGTTGTATTAGCCCATAACATCCAAAATTACCAGTTAACGTTGTTTTCTTATCTCGAATACTCCCATTAAGCCCGAATTCCAGAGATAATGTATTTTAATCATGCAATTACACGTAAAGCGCATGCTTCTAATTGTACATATAATCAGCATTGTTACAGTCAATATTTTACGCGCAAATGTACAATTAAATATGTCATTTTACAGCTTACCATAATATAATATTTTTAGTTCTTGGAATTTATTTAGTCCGCTCTCGAAACTAATTTCTACTATGTAGCAAATACTTTAAAAAAGAAAGTTTACATGCAAGGAGTGAAATATTTTGTAAGCTTTGTTTCCTTTTGGTCTAAAATGAGCAAAAAATATTCCACTTTCTCGCAGAAAAGAATTTAAAGATAATTAAAGTGACTACACACTACTAACTGGGTAACACTTATAGCTCTTTATCTTTCTGTTTCATTTGCAGTTAAGTGTGTGTACATGACTCTCGCTACTTTTTGAGGATATACTCTTTAACAACGAAGTAGTCAAGTCATTAAATAATTATAGGAAGAACATTGCATCTATAATTATAAGAACAATGGCGGCCTGCAGCTCACAAAAGGAACCTCAGGGGTTTTTAATTGCCAGCTTCAAAACAAAATTATATGCCAATTTGTTGTTTTATGAAAACTTTTAGTAATTGAATGGGACATTACCAAGTTCATCTTTGACCCAGGCTTTTTCTTCATATTTTTCACGGATTATTCAGTTGTTATATCGTTAAAGCGAAAGTGTTATTTTTTCCATTTTAAAGGGTTATTTTATTGCTCGTCCTAGAAGTGACCATCAAACTGTCATAAAACCGTTCAAGTTTGAGATTTGTTTTGTAAAATTAACAAGTCTTGTTTTGACAGATACACTTGGAAAGTAAAAAATTTATGGGTTAAAATTTTTTTTATTAAGATGAAAGAGTGAAAATTAACGTGTCAACAGGTCGTTGTAAATATTACCAGTCTCGTCATTTTTTTGCGGTTTCATTTCACTAAAAATTTCAGGTTAATAAGAAAGTGTGTACATGTCAGCAAAAAATCTAAGAGATGAATGTCTTGAGTAAAAAAAATATTGTACGTCATTTTGGCCTAAAAGTATTTTAAATCTTGAAGTTTCCGTTACAAAAAAGTTGTAATGCTTCATTATTTTTCGATTAGTAACATTCAATGTTTTTGTCTGAAGTGCAAGGTAATGTAACCTTTCAAGGATTTTTTTAGCACTTTCGAATAAAGTGACTCAAACGTTTGTCCCATTTAAGTGTCACGGTTATTTTATAGCAACCAAAAAAAATCAAACCAAAAAGGGCTAAAAGTTAAGAAAAAATACTACTATAATTTTCTGTTAGTCGATTTACTGTGTTAGTACACTACTAAAAGAGAGAAATCGACTTTTGAGCCGACGGAAAAAGTAAAAATTATTTTTTATGACTTGACTTTTTCGTTGTGACGACCAAGTGTGTACATACCTCAATAATACTCTGTAAACCTCGGAGTGTGGCTCCTACACTAATGCGAAATGCTTTAATTCCTGCAATGACTACACGTCCTCTGGTATCGTTAGCCTTAATAGATACTTCACCCGTTGTGTTTGCAACAACCGGAAATAAATCTCCAAAGAGACGAGTTCCACCCTAATTGAATAGCATAGTACAACAACGCATCGCGCGCGCATACACACACAAAACATACATATCATTTTCATCTTTTTAAATTCAATCGAATAAAACGACACACGTTTACTTTAGGTAACTATAATAAATTCAAGTCAACTGAGAAAAACCAGTTCTCAGAGAAAGTTTCAATAAATCTTCTTTTTTTAAAGTGTATCTCTATATATTTTTATGATATTGTCGTGGGCAAGCAATTATGCAAAATAAAGTGTCTACCTTTAAAAAAGATTACAAAAGCCGGTGATGTAGTTGTAGGAAGCGGATATTGGGAAAATCACAATATAGCAGCAGGATATAATATAAGCATATTAAATAATAATAATTTACTTTCTACACATATATTTGCTTTGTAAAATAGCACAAATGGTCAGTCTGGCTGGAGGTTAGCCATTAGCATTTGTACAAAGTCAAGTTTGTTGTCGGCCGTCTGTTCCTGAAATATTTTGCGAAAAAACTTTTTAGAAAGCGACATTCATACAATAATAAAACATGCAAATTATTTTTTAAACATATAATGCCCCATTAATAGTAATGCATGTGTAAATAATAATTGTCCAAGAAAATGTGGTATAACAGTTTGTGTTGTTCAAAATCATAGTTTTTTTATTTCATTTATTGTCCAGTCAACAATTTTTTTCGCCAGTTGTTTAAATAGTTTTTCAGGTTAGTTTAGTTCATTTTTTATCTTTCGAATTTATTTTACGCAGTTATAGTAATTGGTTATTGAACAAATTTCTTTTGTTGGTCGCAGTTCGTTATTGTAAAATAGCTGTACTGTAATTATTATATCAGCGTTGGTAACACAGTTTACTTTATACAGTGCATTAATTTAGTAAAATACATTCAAGTCATCATGTTAAACTATTAAAGTCATTTGAATTGATAATTTTTAAAAAACGAATCATTCACACTTGCAATTATCAACAAAATGTACTGATTCACGTTAGTTATTCAAAATATCAATTCACGAAGGGCAAAATGTTAATGTCATTTTTAAGTAATTATTTTCAGGGTCCAGTTTTTAAAATTCGCTTGTCCAAGTTATTTCATGCGCCTTCTCATGATGTCTCTAGTGATCTATTACTGTTTAATTACAGTGATAAATGTAATTTAAATGTTCGTCGATGTTCTATGTTGAGTCAAAGTATACCGTTTTCCTTATCATAGCATCGCAATACTATATACCTAAATTACTAAACGTAAACTCTACAAAATCCATGAAAACGTATTGACTAATAAACTATCCGAATCCGATTTTCTTTTAAAAATATATCTCCCGAAAAATATATAAAAAATATACCTATTTTTATTGTTAACCTAGCCTAACTAAATACAACCCTGCCACCTGAAAATCCTAAAACTAGAATGCAGACTAGGATATCCTCAACATCTTCAGCAAAGGCAAAAATATATCATCATCATCTAGCTATCAAGATTAGTTAGTTTTTATTTTCGAAAAAAAGTTAATCGTTTGAAAAAAGAAAAATTTAGAAGAATATAAGTAGAAGACACACAAAAGAAAAAAAGATTTAAAGGAAGGTAGTCAACAGTGGTATCAAAAATGTCTAGTCTCAAAAAGTTCTCTTATAGAAGCCTATCCAAATTATTTAATTTTTCCTAATTGTTCTCCATAAAAAATCATTAAAAATACAAATCAAATTTTAATTTTTTAAATATGTGTTTATTATTTTTGAAATTGTATGAATCTTTTTGTTCATTCCGTAAAATGAAAAATAAAAACAAACAATTTAAACACCCGGAAAGGTTTTTTTTTGGTCTTCACTTTTTATAAAATACATACTGGAGTTTAAATAGTTTTTATGACTTTCGTTTTTTTTATAAAACAAACAACATTTACAAAAAAATATCATTATGATCACCTACACGCACAGAAAACAAACAAAAACACTTATTCTTCTATTTAAAAAACCTATAAAAAAATATATCTGCAAAAAATAGTTACTGAACTTTTTTGAGCATCAGTCAGTCATCAATACTCACATGCATACTATTATGCTATTTTAGACTCCTAACCCTAAATATTTCATAATTAACATTCATAATTAATAGTAATTTTACTACCTAAAAAATATTGCGTAAACGTTCTTGTCTAGTTGATAAGTCAATTTTTTTTGGTAGGTAATTGATCGACACACAGTCAGAAGCAAAGAAAAAAAATCCAATTATCTGTACATTAAACTAACGTGTTTGTTTTTCAAATTTTCTGTCATGAAAGTCGTGAAAACTGTACAAAATATTTATATTGTCTCGTCATTTTGTTTTCTTAAAAAATATAATCAAATTACATAGATAATTAACAGTAATATTGTTTCACAATTAAGTACAGTAATGTGTAATACAGTAACATGCAGTATTGGTTCGTAATAAAAAGCGCACAGTTCCGTTTTTTTTCATTTACAACAAAAACAGTGCTTTACAATATTTTTTCAGTGTTAAGTCAAGTTAAGTTACACAAACAGTAAGATAAATTTTGTTTTCAATACACAAGTTGTTATAGTAAAGTACAGTACAAAGTATAGTTACATAAATAGTGATTTTTCCATAATGCAAAAATCCTAACGTCAACAAAGACAGTTGCAACAAATATATATCAGTTTTTGTATGGCCAATAGTATCCCATTTTTATAGTATTTCGTTTCAAATTATCATTTTCCATGCAAGTCGTCATCAACGTCGTCGTTTTATTCATCATCAGTTAAATTTTCAATTTGTTCTAGTCTGGTTATTATAGCCACAAAATTCCTGTATACGTTTTTCAATTCAAATTCAATCTGTCCTAAAATTCCGTCATACAATCTATTCGTTTGTTTGTTTTAATCTGTCGCCAATCTTTTTACTAAAAAAAATCAAAGTAAAGTAAAAGCGTTTTTTTGTCTATATATCATTTTGTGAGTTAATAACTGTAAAAGTAGTGCTGATGATAAAGATAATAAATGATATTAAAACTACTAATGCAGTGAATATATATGGTAGTCGCGGACAACCTCAATATTTTTTTTCGGTATTGCGTAACAAAAAAAAAGCATGGGGCATCCATTCATTTTTGTTGTTTTTGTGGTAGTGGCAATGGTTTTTATGTCGCTCTTTTTTGGTCATTTATGTTTGTTGATTGAAGTACGAGAATTATGTATGACTATTTTGTAGTTTAACACGGTAAATGTTAAATACTCAATTTGAAAAGTGTGTATACGTAAGTATATCTGTGTGTAATACAATAATTGTTAAATGTGTGTACAGAGTACCCCATTTTAATAGCCTCTCTCTCATTGCCCCCCTCCCCCAATCCCCTGTGTTATACTTTACCTACTTATTATTCAATTCATTCTAAACAGATTTTTTTTTCGTGAAGTGTCTTTCTGGTTATTTTTTTTATTTTGGCGACAGCGTGGCAGTGTTCAACTGGGGGACTACTCTGCAATAAGTGTGATGTTGATGATGATGTGATGACGATGACGACGAAATGTGTGTAAGAATGTAATTTGTATAATTATTATTGTGTGTTTGTTGATTTTGTAGAGTTCAAGGTGTTTTTTTGTGGTGTTGTGTGTTGAGAAGCTCTACTTTTTTTGTATTTTAAAAGCTTTGGTATTTGCTGTACCATACTGCATGATTATCATGCAGTAAATTTTTTCAAGATTAAAAGTTCAACAAATTTAAAAGAGATTGATTACTTGTTTTTTTGTTACAATTGCCTTTTGTTGTTACATCAAATACTATTTTATGAACAATCTATTTCACAGCAAATGTATACATTTTTGGTTAGTAATAATTATTAATGTAAAATTGTGTATGTAGTAATATTAGTTCTCTTTTCTCTTCTCTAAAAATTCAGTCAATATATATTCTGTTTGCCGAAAAAAATACTACTACTGCTACATATTATAAGTATTATTATATTTACTGCTGTGTGTCATCAACTAAAAATAATTATATAAAATAATTATTATAAAAATATTAAATCTACTTGTTTTCGTTTTGGTATAGTTTTTTTACATGTATACATAAAATTAGTTAACTCACGAACGTTTATTTTTTTATTTTCAAAAAAGAATTACTAATTAATCCTTTTTATAATTACACCTCTGATAAAAGCTTCATGGAAGTTATGTAATGTGTTATATTAACAAATGTTTTCAATGTACAAAATGTATTGTGTTAATTGGTATGTTATCAATGTAATGTTTTATTTAAATGTGTACAATAATTTTGTGTGTTGGTGTATTTATTTTTTTCGATGCCGATGATGACGATGTTGAGAGGTTGATGAAGATGATGAGAGTGTGGATGAACGTCCCCATGAATATTTTTTATTTTGGTTTTTATGCTTTTTTATACCTAAATTCTATTTATGATCTATTTTTTGGATGATGAAAAACTAGAAAAAATAATTTGGAAGCCTAGGCGTAACCACCCTTTGGTGGTCCGTAACTACCGCCCGAGCTACCAGCATTCAAAGAATTGGCATGATTGGCAGCAAGGTTCCCGATAGAATTGGCCACTGCGGCTCCTACCTGGGTTACAGCTCCGAAGATCCTGGCCTTGGCAGCAAGCACATCTCCAGCCGTTCTCGTGACACTGGCAAGTACTGGTGGGGCGGATTGGACTACGGCACCAACAACTTGACCCTTGGCATTAAGAAGACTCAACAAGGTTGACACGGTTCCCTGTTTATGCGATAAGTGAAAATAAGTTAATAAAAATTGATTGTGAGTCAAAAGGTTATTTAAAATTCGTGTAAAATGTGTACTTCATTTCATTTAAAAAAAAAGAGTTTTCTTATTTGTCATGAAAATGCAGTGCAAATTTTACACCTCCTCTTTTCTAACTACATCTCAATCACGTTTCTATTCTTTTGCAATCATAATAAATTACTTTACATGAAAATCTCTCTTGGTAATTTTTGTCAGATGAATATTTTGGTTTCTTAAAAGATCAACAATTATTTTTTGTGAACGTGCTTTGGGCACAAAAAAAATCTCTCATCAAGTGTACTTTGCTTTTAAATCTTATCAATTCATTTACTCTTATTTTCTTTTACGATGATGGTGTTACTTTGGTTTGCAACATCATCATCCTTGTCATTATATCCAATCACATTCGAAAAAAAATTATATGGGCATACTTGACAAATGCACTTTATTATGCATTCCATCACAAACGTAATAATCTCATTCATTGTTATCATCATAATCATCAACAATATAAGGTAGCATTGCATTACTTCTGCTGCAATAACAACAATAAAAACAAGTCAAGTCAGTCTTCCTTTGCCGTTTATCCTTTTTAACAAACTTGCACTTTTGTCCACTTTAAAAAATATTTTGTAATGTATCTAGTCAAAAAAGAAGTACCTTAATTTTCTCGACAACACGGATAGAATGTGGTTGACTTGACTTAACGGCTTGCTTTACTCCTCCACATAAATGTAGAATAATAACCATAAACGCCATGCTCACTCTTTACATTGTGAGATGGACGTTGCCAAAAATTCAGACAAGGCAAGTCAACACGCTTTCTTTCTATCTTGTTACGTAATGATAAGCACATTATAACGTGTTCTTTAACAACTGTCAGATAACAACTACGCCAAAACGTACCCAAACTCATTCCGTACGAGAAGGGGGTATCCTTTTTATCATATGAATACACTAATTAATAAGCGTCATAAACTGCAAATCAATTTCTTTCAAGAACAATTGTTTTGTTGGAATATTTTAATAAATTTTCGGACTTTTTTGTAAATCAAGTAATGCAATGCCATTGGTGATATTATGATTGATTGGTTGATTAATTAATTAGTTACCTGAAGAATGTTGGCAGCAACACCGACAAGACTGTTGAGCAACTGAGTACCAAAGTTGACAGTGTTGGCAGCAGCCTGGGAGAAAACGTTGATAAAGTTGTTGGGAGTTTCAGAAACGGAGTTTGGTCCCTAAAAATATTTAACAGGTTTATAGATTAGTTTTCTGCTTATAAATTTTCTGAAATTCAAGTGCAATGTTACAGGTGAGCTGTATAATGTAAAAGGTGAGAGTTTTACATCTTCATCTACTCACACACATCACTCACTAAACTCACTTGACAAAGAAGAAACATATATCGTTGTAACATTATTTAGTATTCCTTCTGAGAAATTTTCTCTTTGAATTATTTTGTGGTTTTTTTGGTGTGCGGTTTTTTTTAGAGAATTACCATTTTTTCTTGCGTGGCCTTTGGGGTTACAAATGTTAATTTTATATTTTTTTAGAAAATATCAAACATAATATATTTGACATGTTAGTATTGAACATGAAATCATTTTTATCCAAATATAAAAATGTTTTCAAATTATTGTTAGTAATTTTTTTTGAGAAATGTATTTTTATGTATATTACATTTGTATTATTATTATTTTTTGGTTGTTCAAGTTAATTAAGTAATTTCGTTATAAATTTCCCCCTGTTGTCGAGTCAGAAGAATTGATATTTTTGACTGAGTAAATCCATTGAAGAACTTGTATCCCAATTTTGGTTACTGGGCTATTAGTTTAGTGAGTGTTGTTTATATTCTTGTTGTTTTTTTTGGGGGGTGAAGGGTGAGTTGGGGTTAGAGTGCAGTGTTTTTTGTGGAAGATGCTTACATAGGAAGATGAAGGGTATCCACTGTATCCACCAGATGATGAGCCACGCTCATTCCTTTGCACAGCCTCGTTCGTGGAAGAAGCGTCAGCCTGAAGTGAACTTGGCACGGAGCCAGTCAGTCCTTTGAGCAAGCTGGTCTTGGTCTCAACCAAGGTCTTGGTCCCTTGGGTCAATGTATTGGCAACACCCTGCATGCATAACATGTCAAATACACACACCAGTCAAATATTAGTAGAGGATCGTTGCCATTACATTGTATGTATAGATATTGTACAGATTTTTCCCCAAAAGAAAGAAAGATTTAAAAGATTTTTTTTAGAGAGAATTGGTTTGTAGAGAGAAAAATGAAAAAGTTCGTGAAATATTTATAATACATAAAAATATACACATGTTATATATATAACATAATATCGTAAAGAAAAATTTATACACAAAATTCATGTCAGTGACCACATTTGAATAAATATATAAATATTTTGTGGTCTTTTATGCAACTGAAAAGAAGGTGCTAATTAATTTATGTATAAGTGGTATATAAATGAGCATTGTACCTGCTCATTAAACTAGACGATAAATACTTATAACAATTATCATAATTAATTACACAACACTAAAATAAATGAGAGATGCACAATAAATGTATGCAGCTTTGTATAATAAAATTTATGCACATGTGAAAATGGGTGTATAAACAAATATAAAAGTATGATGACATTTTTTTGATGCCACGCTAATTTTTTTCCGTAACCGTAAAAATGTACAACAAAATAGTAAAAAACTACATAAAGTCTGTTTGGTTTTTTTTTAAAGTTGTCAACGAAACAAGTTGTTTAGCGTCAAACGTGTAAGTACAAAATAAAGATGATACTTGATATAATAATTACACAAAAATTAATTACTGTGAAAAGTGATGATGTTGGCAGATAGCTACAAGACATATTTTTTACATGAATTCATTTTCTGGTATAACGAAATCAAAACTACTTTACTGTACATTGCAACAAAAATAAACTTACGATATAATTAAAAATCTTCTGTTTTTGGTTTTGTACAGATATTTAAAAAAAAGTGGTGTGGTTTTCTTTTGGGAAAAAGTAGTGAATAAAAAGAAATAATCATGTAATGTTTTTACTGTGCAAAAATAAAACTAAAATTTTATATCTACCAGAATGCTTGAGAGAGTGTTTGAATAGTTTGAATTGGTTGGTGTAAAAGGAAATCCATTTACGTTTTTTGCCGTGGCGTCATTAGTCTTGGCGGCTTCTGATGCTGCGAGTGTACTAAATTTCCTAAGTAACTGGAGGTTCTGAATACAATATATTGTAATAACGATCATTAGATTTCCAATTTTTTACTGCTACAAAAAATTTAAAAGATTTGTAGGTAGAAATAGGCTTGTAGTAGTAATAGTAGTAGAAATAGAGTCGAGAATGATTAAATACGTAATTGATGAAAAGGATGAAAAACAGTGAATATTGCAAATAAAAATGTAAAAATGTAATAAAAAAATTGAAAAACCACGTCCAAACTGAATTAAATCAGTAGTAAAATTCTCTGAGGATTTAAAATTGTTTTCTAAATCGTTCAAAGCTTTACGCGCTCGTTCGTCATCCGTTTTGAAATGCAAGTTGCAAAATAATTATTTTTGCAAATTAGTTCAATCCGTCGTTGTAGTAGTAGTTCGTGTGATCATTTTTATGTGTCCACGTCCACGTATAATTTCCGTTGTGAGTATTTATCGTTTTAACAACAATCAAGTTACCTAAATGCAAGATGGCTTGTAAAACTGTAAGTAAAATTAATAATAAAAATCGTTTTGTCTCGCTAATTCTCTCTCTCTCTTTGTCACGTCACACACAGAGACATACATACATGCGCATATTATGGAGTAATAAAAATAAATAATACAATAATAGTAAACACAAAATATTTGTTTTGTGTGCAACTAAAATAATTGCATACAAGCCTTTCGCACTCACTCTGCTCTGCTTTACTTTTTTAAATATATCAAATAAATTAATTTTAAAAGTACTCCAAAAAAGCTAGAGTAAAAGTGAATCTCTGCTTGCTTGTTTACTGCGTGCTGATTTTTTTTTCATAAAAAGTGTAGCTTGCGTGTTGCATGTAAATTTTAAACAAATGAGTGTTGTGCGTGTGCATAAATAAGTAAAAGTACAAAATGCTGTGCCAAAACGTATTGCCTTACTTTTAATCTAATTTAGCATGCCATTTGTCACCTACACTACAATATTTAGCGTCTCCTCTACAAAGTGGAGAACAAACAGACAGGCAGACAAATCTACGAGTACAAATTACAATTGAACCCAAAAAAGTTTGGATTTGAAGAAGAAGGGTCTGTTGAATTGCGTTTGTGATGAGCGTGAGAATTTTTTTCCTTCACCAAAAAAATATTTGTGGTTGAAGAACCTTCCTCCAAACGATTTGTTTCGTTACACATTTTTGAAAGGTTTACCAAAATAATATTAATTTAATAATGTCTTCCTTTATAAAAAATATAGAACAAAGCCAAGGCTAAAGAAAGTGAAGACATTATGTCTAACTGCCTGTCTAACTCAAAATACTGAAATAAATTATTCCTGACATGAACAAAATCGCTGATGTTTAATGAAAATGACTATAAAGTGTAAATATTGTCAGGTTCAAGTTAATATTTTCGTTTTGTTTTTGCGAGGTTAATTTTTAAAAAACAGACAAAGCGTTATTTTGAGTATTGCATTTTTTAATTTTAAAATTTAAGCAGAAGAAGTTGTTTTTGTTTGTTGAGGCGTTCTTGTGTTTTTTGTGTTCTCACATTTGCAATACGAATAGCTTTTCTAGCGCCAGTTTCAGCGGCTTCTGCTGCCGTTTCGGCCACACCTGTCACAATACGTGCACCAGTGCCCAAAGCCTGCTCTGCTGCTACACTGGATCCTTCCAAGATTTGAATGGCGGAATTGCCCAAATTTTTGAAACCAGATCCCAAAGTCTTGGAAACGTCCTTTTTGTATTTTTATATTTTATGTAAAGAAAAACAATCGAGGTTATTTTCTACTAACAGAATAAAGCGGCTGAGTTACTTTCAAAGCTATTATTATTATGTATTTTTTCTAGAGTTCTTGATTCTGTCAAATTGTCGTTTTTTTTGTTTCAATAAATAAATAAATAAGTTTAAATAAACTAATATAAATAAATAAATAATAATAAATAGCCTTATCCATTGATTCTACGCAAAGGGCTCCATCATCTCTGAAGAGGATCATCTTGTGTCTTCTTTGCTAACCTTTAAATAATATATTTAGTCTAATATTCCCTTTAAATTTTTTATGTGTTAGCTCATTTTAGTAATAATTTTAAAACAGTTCTAAATAAATGGGCATACAAACATGTTATTATGTTAAATTTGCAATCTGTTAGTATTGCCAAAAATAAATTTGTAAATTGCGTCATAAATCAATGATAAACTATTATCTCTTTTAACTGCATTTCTTGTTTTCCCTTTCGATCTCTCTAAGTAGTCTACAATCGTTTTTAGAAAAAAGTGAATTTTCATGTCTCTTTTGTACTTCTAATTCAAAGACAAGTATACGTAAAATATTTCAGCATATAAATCTCTCTTGTTTTAAAATAAATGCAGTTATTTATTTAAATGATATGTTATTTGATCCTATATTGCCTACAAGAAAATAATTAAGGTAAAAAGAAACCCTGTGAATCAGATTACATAACTTCCCAAGGTTCAAGATCAACCCGGTATTATAAAAAATATATATACCACCAATTACACCAGCAAAAAAAAAATATCTAGAACATCTCGTCATTGTATCAGCGGCCGCATCAGGAGAAGTAAGAAGAAAATGACTAGGTTAGTAGTATATGATTCATACATCATGCACGCACGGTAGTATGAAAACTGAAGATGCTGCTGAGAAATACACACAAAAATGCACTCTTCTTCTCAAACTGTGCAATACTTAATCAAGGTGGATGACCTTGTCAGAATATCAAAAAATAAAGGGAGAGTTAGTGAACCACAGACAATAAATTATTACTGGCTACATGGTTGGTATAGTTTACAACCCTTTAACTACTCTACACATCCTAAACTGTAATAATAAGAGTAAATGGGATTGTAAAATATAAAATTGTGAGAAATCTCATGTGAGTATGTATGGTAGGGATAGTAAGGCAGTATGTCTGCCTACCTAAAACAGTTTTGTTTGGCTAAATTCATTCATTCTTGAAACACAATTTTTTTTTTTTTGAAATTTTCTTGCAAATTTCTATGGAGTCCGATTGTAAAGTTAAGTCATTATAAAAGCTGGTTTTTTTCATTAAGATAAAATTAATTAAAGGGTTTCGTTTAAAACAAGTCCTATATTTTGTACTTTATGCGTAAACACTGGATAAACTCTTCCTGTTTTTCTGTTTTTATGCAATAGAGTTCATATAGTACTCCAATTGTAAATTACCCAGCATGAAATTATGACGTTTTCAAAGCTGGAAACCTACCTAACGTAAATAATCCAAAGATAATTGCGCCAATAATCGTATACTTACCTATTTATATTATGTAACTTGATGGTTTAGTAAGGCAATAATAAAAGCAAAAAGCAATTCAAAAAGCAATCTTGTTAAAGCATCGTACAATTTACCTTACAAATCATATTTTCCAAACAACAAAACCCATTCCACTAAATAAAAAGCTTTAAAAAATCAAATTATTAATTTTTGTAGTCAGAGAGCAGAGACGTCACACAGTCAACCACGAGACATACTTATATCATTCGAAGAAAAAAATCATCAAGACAATTATATTCATTATCATCATCAATATTACAATCATTAATTATGAGGGATCATGTTTAAAATAACTAAAAAAGGATGAGTGAAAAGGTGTGAAAGGTGTGAGGATTTTGAGAAAAATGGTTAATTAAATATTTTTTTGAAAGTAGAAATTTTTTGAAAAAGGATATCGAAAAAGAAAAAAATAATGAAAGGATTAAATTTTAAAATTGATGATAAGAAAGAGAAAAAAATAATAAATAAAAATAAGTCAAACTCATCGTCTCGTTGCGTTCAAACCGATTAGTCGCTTGTGTTCTTTTCGTCCAAATGTTCTTATTTTTTTGTCATTTTGTAATGTATTTTTTCAGTAGTATTTTTTTGTTTGTTTGTGTTTTGTATTAAGTGACCACCTCGAGCGCCTTTGAAATTCTTTCCAGTGGAGGTTCCTCAGTCGCAACAGTAGACGTATCAATGCTCCTTACCGCTTTCACACGGCTCTCTGACACGTCCGCATCCTCGAATACCTTTTCATATATATATAAACCGTATTTAAAGTAAATGCATCACAACTTCCGTACTAATTAATTCCGTTGTAATTAAAGTTTCTTTTTTTCCTCGAATTTCCTTAAATACTCATGCAGAATGCTTTTTATGTATGTATATTTATCATTATTTCGGAAAATGTCAAAAGTTTTCAATAGTCCATTATACGTTTGTTTGTTTATTTAATTTAAAAGGGTCGAAGTATTTTAGTCAGTTCTGTTTTCATTAATTCATTCATATTTTATTTCATTGTTTCAGTCAAGTTGGTTATGAGAAGGTCAACAGTGCAGTGCTTAATTTAATGATCAAGTCCGCGTGAAATTTTCGTGTGTGAAATCGATAAGGATTTCAAGTGCACAAATGTATACCTAATTTTGTCCAATTAAACCAATTCATTTAAATTAATCATGTATTTCCTATAGCTGCCAATCAGATTTATATTATCATAAACATGAAATTCGCCAAAATATCTGCAATAGTTCTCACTAATGCTTATTTTTCCCTGTAATAAAGAAATATAGGTAAATATGCTATACATTTTTTCATGGAAGCAGAAAAAAGGAAATAATAAGAAGAAATGATTTTTATCAGTTTTGTCCAATGTAAAACATATTTGTTGAAGGGATCATACAGAGCACGCGTAAATTGCCAAGAAAATATAAGGCCAAAAGCCAATGCTAAACATGTCTTTTTATCAGACTTTCAACAAAAAACAGTGGAACTTCACTATAATTTGATAACAAAATGCATCCTATTTATTTTCCTGGAAACAGCCTTCATCATGAAAAGTTTCATTAGCCAACTTTGATGAAGATACTCTAGAATGATATGTTTGCATAAGACTATATGCATTTTTCCCTTTTGGAGAAAAATAGACAACAATGCCCACCTAACAATTTGCCTTGCCTTAACATCATTGCAATATTATTTATTACTGTTATTCGATATGCTTAACATTCATTTACTTTTTCCACTCCATTACATTTATAATTTAATTGTTCATTCAATTCGCATTTAACAAATGTTACAATGCTTGCATAATTCTGAAAAACACATCACATCACATCACCAAAAATTAAGGAGAATTTCGTATTGCAAAAGCCGCCAAACCTGCAATCCTGTGCAATACCACTAGGTCAACAATCATCGTCGTCGTCGCCACTGTTGTTTATTAACGAATTTGTTGTAAATATGTTTTTGCATTAATGAATTTGCATTTTTCATCTTGTACACAGACAAATAAAGTTCAAGCTTGGTTTGACTTATGACATTACTGTCTAATTACTACCTAACCTAACCTGATGAGCAATGCAACAGTCATAATAGCCCATTTTTATTAGTTAAGTCAAGTGTGCAGTATTTGGACATGGATATATGTATATAAATGAATGAAGATATATACGAGAAGATGAGGGATATAAATATACATGCTTACAAAAAACATTGATAACTAATTCATTAGTAATCCAAAAATGATGTAGTGATTTGTGACTATATTGTATGTATAGTGTATTGTACGAGCAGGTTCCTACGCAATACCGCAGGGACAACGATCGACGAAACAGGATCTTTGGCACGATTCATCATATTATCAAGATGATTATGATGAAATTATATAATATTGCAATGATGAGCTAAACATGCTAATGTATAACACACGTAATAGGTAAAATAGTACATGAAAATGTTTAAAAAATATATATTGTTATTGTAAAACAAATTGTGCGTATGAATAATACACAGATGAAGTAGTTAGAGTAAGCTGCTTAAATACACACAAACTATTTTCTTGGTATTTGTCCCATTTAACGTTCAAAAAGATGCAATATTGCAATGATCATTGTTGTTTACGTCTATTGGTTGGGGGAACTATATAGGTCATAGAATAGATTTTTTTACTCCTTTTGGCCTGTAGGAGGAGGAGGAGTAGGAGAATTGATTATTATCAGAATTGGTAATAATAGCTCAGTAAGTTCAGTGTACCTTATTTTTTATATAAAAAAATATGCAAAACATTTCCTTGTGCAATTTGCCAAAAGACGAAAAAAAAATGCTTGGGTTGAGTAACGCTGAAAATTGACAATAAAGAATTGTATACCTAGTACACTTGCATGCATTTTATGAATTTCTTCATGCATGTATATCTTTTTAGATGAAAAACTAAACCGGTTGAATTTGAAGTTTGAAGTAAGTTCAGTAAAAGCAAATACGTATCTTGGGAAATTACGCCAGACTTGGATAATGACAATGACGTCAAGCCAAGCGAATACTACAATCCGAGGATTTTTCCGTGCGTGTGTCGTTCACCGAATGCATAAAAAGAATACACACACGTGCTAGCATGTCAATGAAGTGTAAAGAAATATTTTTCCAGGTAAAAATAACGAGTGGGACGCTGGAAAAACAAGATGTGTGAAATCGAGAGCATCACATGCATGTCAAGCATTTATATGATTTCTTGAAAGGACACTACCACTGAAGCCGGTGCCCTTTTTGACTAAAACGATGTTTAACATTTTTGTGGTTTCTTTTTTTCCAGTTCATGGAGCTTTTTGCAAGTCATTTGGAAGGCGATACACGAATTATTGCAATGCCAACTGATATGAGCTCTTAATTTTTTGAGAACAGTTCTAGTTTACTCAAGAAATTAGGGTAATTGGCTTCCTTTGTCTTAACTTTGATTTTTTTGGCGAAGGAAAAGAAACAATGTGTCAATTACATTTATCCTTTACCATTTTAGTAGTTTACCGACAGTATATTTTTTTTGAGTACATTGCTGTCTTTCTTAATTATTTTTTACTTCACTTGGAACAAAATGAGTATGTTCCATTTAATTTGATTTGGCATGCTTATTATTATCATCATAGCCATGAGTCATTATAATTATATTAAGATATGATTGCTAGTAATACTTCGTCATAGAACTATGAACCATTCTGAGGAAAACCAGATAGATGGATGGATAATGTGGTTCAAAAAGTGAAAAGAGTACATTAATAGTTGATACGAGTATGATTAAACCCTGTACTTCTGCCGCTGAAGGGTTAGCGTCAAAAGTCATTTAAAAACTGGCACATTTCTACACACTAAATTGCATTGGATTGCATATAGAACTGCCATGTCATCGTCATTGTTTTATATAAAACTGCATCCTTGACCATTTAGAGCAGAGAGAATAAAAGGTAATGATGACAGTAATAAGAATACGTGGCAACTAGTAAAACTAATACAGTGAACAGGAGGAGCAGGAATGAAGTAAAAACCTTTAAAACTGATACTGCTACTGTTGCACCAGCAATAAAAATGGGATATTTTGCAAATTATCTTACATATGATCCCAGGACCTTAGCAAAAGGATGTGAACGTTTTACAATGATTACGCTTTATATAATGTCGTGTAACAAAAAAAACTTAATGCAAACATACATATAAGTCTCATGCATAGCTTACGTTTACGAGCTTAAAAACAATCATAAAATGAAATACAAAACTAACTAAACTGTGGCTTTTCAAATATTAAGTACCCTACTACCTAATATTTTAACGGCGCGGCGCCAATCGACAAGGGAGATGTCACGCTAGTTTTTATGCATTGGGGGTGTAACTAATTCTTATTTTACGACTTTTTTCAATAATGGATTTAAAAACAGATATTTAATAAACTGTCTGTTTAAATCGATTTTTAACAGGCATATTAATTTTCCACAACTACTGGGTTTCATTATGTTCGTGCCCAATTGGCTCATCTTCAAAAACGTTAATAAATTATAAAATTCAAACAAACAATTTTTTGACGATGGCAGTTCAAGTGTATTGCATAAGAGCATATTATAAAATACATTTTTCAAGTTGTGTCTCAAACAGTAGCTATTGCACCCACATCTTAAGTTACCGTTTTTACAAGACAAGAAAAACTGCGTATTATGACATTATAAAAGTTTTACTCTGTTTTCGACTCATTTGTAAACCCATGAACTGCTGTTTGAGAAATTGATGGTGTGAATGTCATGATGACTATTTAAACGTTTTCAAAGGGCGTTTTTTAGTAAATACCTGGCTGGTACTTCAAATTATGGGTAAAAATGCAACGTTGAGTATGCAATTTAATTTGAACTTAGAATGTCTTATTTTGTTCATATTTGTTTGCAGCTGTGTGGGTGGATGAGACTTTGTTTAATTTCTTATGAGAACCTCACAAAAGAAAGAAGGGGCTCTCATCGTTGTCTGTCATCCCCATCATCAAAATATGTAAGAATGTTGGGAAAATGAGCGACCTATAATTTTCTATGCTGTTGGTATTATTGTTAGGCATTCAGCTACACTCAAATAGAAGATAAGACAAATAAACTTGTGTTTATTGTGGGGTGGAAATACGCACATTTTTATTTCAATGGAAAAATTAAGTATTGTCACACAATTGAATAGTGAGGATGATGACGGTGAGGATAAACCAAACTAACGCTTTATTTGGATACAGAGTACATGCAAGTTGGAAAAGGGTTTTTCTGTTGTATTAAGTCACACACACTAATACACACTTGAATTAAAGAAACAATTGACATTGCTTTTAAAATGTCAAGGAAGATAAATAGTTGTAGAGTGTTGACTTAACATACTCATCATGCATAAATTTTCACATGCATCATGGTTTTTCTAGAATAAAGTACTTTTTTTTATTGTGTCAATGATTTTTCCTGATAAACTTTTTTTTGGCTTTGTACGATGTGTCTGGACTTTAAAAAGTGGAAACTAGTTTTGATTGGTACTACAGAGAAACGAAATTAAATACTGCAAACTTCAATCGATGGGGAATTTTTCATAGCTGGTTGCCATTTTGATACGGTGTTAGTGGTCTTTGCCACATTACAACTTTTTTATGACTCAGCACATCTATTCTACTTGGAAACTAAACACACCTAAAACTATTTCTTCCTTCTTCTGGTTTTTTGTAAAATACTACTTCACGAAGAATTTCATTCTTTAATATAAGTCAAGGTCTTTGGAAAAATTTACTGGCTTTAAAGGGTTATAGAGGAAAAAATTTATTAATTAATTGACGTCATTAACTAACTTTTGTTCTGTTTGGACAAGAAATGATGATGATACATGAAAGCCTATGTAGGTTAAGATGTATTACCTTGTAGTCTACTATGTTTGCTCGAAAAGTGGATAATTACAAACAAAAGTAATTGACACGCTATGTTGCCAGCATTTTGAAGGGGTCTCGTCTCATTTCATCTCATCAGGAAAAAAAGTACACGGATAATAATGACAAAACTGTATTTCACAATTTAAAAGTCCACAAGACTTGATAGACAAGGTCAGTCTCTTTTCTCGTTATTGTTCATCATAAAATCATCAGTAAAAATTTGCGCACTAAAAAAAGTACATTTTTCTTTGTATACTATGTCTACTGTGTACATTTTACATAATAATGATCATAGCTTTTTAAGGAAATAATGTAAACATTTAAAAACCACTTGAAAAGGTATGCATATTTATTCTGAATCTAATTTACCTACTCATCATCATCATCATCGTCATCAATCAGATTACTACTTAACTTTTGAAAAAAATTACAGAAAAAATCTCTCTTTATTATGCAATTCACTGTTCATTTCAAAATGTATCCTTATTTTTAAGGTATATTTAATCTGCCATCCCATCGGCAGTAGCAACATCAAAAAAGGATAATCACCAGTCATATTATTCCAGTTACGAAATTTTAACTTTTTTTCATCTCCTCCTTCTCGCATTCATCATCATCATCATCAAAATCAGAGTATATCTCACTAAAATAATATTTAAGGGGAAAAATTGTCTGACTGCTTTTTGAGAATTATGACAAGTCAAAAAAGATGTTAAATACGTTTCGTTTCAACATTTTTTTTCCTTCTTTTGACGAATAATGTTAACACATAACTTTTGTTTCCCTTACTTTACTGCCCAAGCACAGCAGTCATTTATCACAAACTCCTCATTTTTAAATATTTTAAAATTTTACTGAATATAATTGATTTGAGCACGTACATTATTCCCTATAATATAAATTACTGACTTGTTGATGATGACTATGATGACGATGCAGTCGCAAGACGGCTCGTATTTTTTAGGCTTGCGGCGACTACCCAATAAAAACCCTTTTACACCAAAATGACTGAGAATATTATGTAAAGATTTTTCTTTGAAATAGTTAAATACAAATTATTCATCTTTTTTTTACACAAACAGAGACTTCGTTGTGTCATTGAGTAAGTTCATTTGCATTGGTCACTCAGGTAACAACCATTGCAATTATATTAGTAGACAGGTCTACTATCAGCCATACATACCATAGCACCACTTGACTTAATTTATTCCCAAAAAAAAGTATTACAAAATACTCTACTTCAACAAGTCACCGTGTATAACAGCATTTAACATTGAAAAAAATAAACAGACTACAAATTTCTGATTTAAAAAGACTTGACCAATGCAATATTGCATTGATTGTCATCGTAACCAACTCATTGTAGTCATGCATACTCAAATGAACTGAAAGAGGTAGGCACACACTGAACGACAACCAACTCTCCGTCGTCGCTGAAAAAAGGGACTCATTAGCAATTTTTTAAATGCATTCATAGATTTTTTCGCATTGACGTTCCCTTTCTTTCTTGAGCGCGCACCCAACAACGCAGCTTGACAATAATAATAGTAATAATACTATTGATCAGATCTGCATCAATTACCATTCACGCACATACACACACACGTAAGCACATGTGATTATATTTTTTCTTTCGACGATGATGATCATGATCATATATTACATAACATACGCATATCACTACGTGGACCCAGACACGTCTCCTGTATTTGTATGTATTTTTTGTGCCAAAGTGACCTGATACTTTAAAACTTTGCCTTCACTGTCAACTGACTCATCAGTGCAGTAAAAGATTGTATTATTATTACCCTCTTTAATGTTTGCATCTCACACAATATCTTTGTAAATATTTGAATCTATTCACCTTATCTCACCTGTAGCTTTCTTGCACAGGTGTGGTGCGATCTGCTATGAATGATGATGATTATATTCTAGCATAATGTAACAACAACGTCGTCACAGTGCCTGCAGCCTGGCTCCTGTTACTGTGATGATCGTGATGATACCTTAAGGGCACACATACTATTACCAAGTAATAAATATGTTATTTAACGCTACTTTGTGTATGGTCGTTGTCGCCTCCTGTTGTTTTTTTTGCTATCGCTACTATTAGCATTACATAATCCCAAAATAACTGACCATTTAACTTGCAAGCATTAAAAGGGGGTTGAGAAGTATTAAGAAATCCGAGATCTTCTAAAATTGATGTAAAGTACACATGGGAGATGATAATACGATGACGATTGCAATGGCCTCGGGCAAAAAAGTGCAGACAATAAAATATTCTTTACTTTTTTTGCCGAGCGGAACTGATAAATGGTTGGGTCAGTTATTATATTTCAACTAAATGCCATCAGCAAACTTTGATTGCAGATATAAAAAAAATCCCTACTAAAAATATGCCCTGCCCTAACACTACGAATAACAAGTGTGTTATGAACTTTTAGTTAATTACCTTTGCTACACCGGTTGCAATGCAGGTTGTCCAGTTATGAAAAAAATATTCGAGATGCATTTTCAATTTTTCAATATTGTATTTCGTATATGATGCACTGTATTTGAGTTTTAAAATAAGGCGTGGTTAAAAATCTGTCAATATCATGATGACTACATGCAATCTGCCGTTGTATTCTATTGACCAGATAAAAAATGAAATTGAGAAATGTAAGGAAAAGAGATGATATTTTTAAAGGGTTCCCCCATCTGTTCCTTTCGATACAGTCTGGCCATGACACGCTTATTTTTCATACTATTTAAATTTTATTTAGCATGTTGAATATGTGTTGTGATGATGACATTCTGCTAAATAAATATATTAAATGCAAAAATAAAAATACAATTTACTTTTTAAAAGCAGTCTGCTATGTTTGAAGACGAAATCTTGCGATTGTCAAACTCAAAAAGAAAATATACAGGTCACTCTACTGTCTTCTCGTACAACAGTACAAAACTCACAAACAATTGTCTCTCAGGAGGAATCAGTCTGCTGACGCCATTTTTTTTCTAAAAAAATGTGTAAATAGATCGTTGGAAATAATTGGATGATTCCTGTTATTGTTTCTATTTTTCATAGCAATACAGTTATAAGTTTCAAAGAAAAAACTTGGAGAGACCTGTTATCTGTTAAATGGGCGAGTAATTAGCATACCAGGAGGATAGGATCAAAAACTTGCAGTTATTTTGTCAAACAATTTATTTTTCCTTTTGCGTGCCCGTGCATTTTTAATCGACGATTATGCAATGGTTTTTGGTGTGATGGTAGTAGTAACCATCAGAAGTAGAAATAGACAGACAATTTTTAGTTCACTTTTCCTGTTTGCAGAACAAGTCAAGAGTGTGATGGATGCAGTGACAAAACAATGGTGAATGGATGCATGAAAGCCATCATGAAGCATTAATGTCATTTTGCAAAAAGTCGAAAGTAAAACGAAACATGACATACACCTGTTTTATTTTCAAAATGAAGTAGATTTGCTAAAGGAAAGGATGGTCGGCTCTCCTTGTGAAGGTCGTCTACTAAAAACCACCCAGAATGGTACGATCGTCATTGTCATGGTGACAAATTAAGGTGTGAAATTAAATCATAGTTTTTATTGTAAAACAGGAAAGGAAAAAAGAAAAATAACGGAAGAAGGACTAGACTTGAGCTTCTTCCTGTCAAGAAGCTGGAAACATGTAATTTTGTTTCTTTTGCCACCTACCCTTCTGGAGTGAGTTAACACTCACGTTTTCTAAACATTCATAGAAGTGTATAAACAATAATAACTTTTGCTTTTAGGAGGAAATGATATTGATGTTCGTAGTAAGTAGGTTAAGCAACAATTAAAATTGCTTTATAATTAAATAAATTTACCAATGAACAATGAATTACTGAGGATTTCGCAATAAGACTAACTAAATCGCTCTGATTAACCTGATGAATCACTCAATGCTAATCAAGCATATCATTTATTTACAAACCTAACTTAAAAAGGCATCAAGTTACTTCATTTTAAGTGGACTTCCTTTCAAGCGTCACCACCGGAAGGGTTTAACACTGACTTATGGGATGACACGTTAATAATCAAGTCAAGTGATTAAATCAGGTAATGATTATACCAGTATGGCACACTTACACATCAGTACTACTTTAATCATTCATTCATTCTAGATCATTCGACATGAATCTCCTTTGCACTTATTCGATTTCTTTACAACATACCAGTAATTAAACACCTGCGAGATCAAGTAAATTAAATTGACAGTTAAAATTTAGTAAAAATGCGTTATTTTCCTTCTTTTCAAAATAATGAAATACAGACGCACACATATCATAATTTCATTAATTATTTTCTGGTTTCGATAGTGGTAGTGGTACGAAAACAGGTAGTATTAATTACTGGTGGTATTAAGATAAACCGGATGAAAAAACGTTTGATATCACATCAAAAAAAATTAAATGAAATCTTAGTAGGTTACCCTCTACCATAACTCTCTAACTCACGTTTGCCTGTTGCATGCGATAAAATAAGCATTAATGAAAATTGCAATGCTTCTGACTTTTGCACTCAACGCAAAAGTTGCATAATAATACACAATACACACAAAAGGCGTGTTATAGTTATATACGTACGCACGAGGTGCAGCAAGATAGCTACTTATACATTATTCACATACCTATGCAACCTACCTGAAATATTTTGACCACTACAACAATGTATTATACAGTGTACACTAAAGTAATTCATTGCTCAAGAAAACCCTTTAAAAACTAAACATTCCTCATCGTCTTAATCATCAACAGTTGCATAGCTCATATCAATAATCGTATCATACTTCGTGATAATATGTGCCGTACATTGTCATCATACATTAAAAACTAAAGAAATTCTAAGAAAAAAAGGCGAAAGTGTGCTGCTCTTCAAACAATTTGAATGTGATATGTATTTTTTGTGACAATGATGATTATGATGACGATACTCTCATTTTGTCTGATCCTCGCATATTAAGTCAAGTTAATGTATAAAATGCATTGCTTCTTTTTATCAAAGCTTTGTCGAATGCTAAAAAAAAGGTTTTGATAGGAACAACGACTGTATTTTTTCATGATTCAGGAAAAAAGGAATTTTCCGCCAGAACTAACAAAAGAGCTGTGTGAGTATACTACAACTACATTGTTATTAAACTCGGAAACATGCAAAAAATTGTAGTGATGATGACGACTACTGACGACAATGACAACTGTACCAGTAAAGGTTAAAGTGTTGTTGATGGTCACAAGGCGTAAAAATGGTGCCTCACCTCACCCAAACATTGAGAGACACAAAAATTGAAACTATATTTTTAATGCATATGTCATGCCACATAAAATAAAGTGAGTCAAAGTTGTCAGTTTTTTTTCTTGTCTTGTTACGCAGCAGTTAATTCATTATTTAGTATTGTAAAATAAATATGCTAACATTATTATGCCACACACTCAGACAGGGACAAGAAAACCAAAAAAAAAGTAAATCTGTTTGAGTGTGTGCATCCTGCTCAATTCTTTAAAAAAAATTAAGACATGCAATAACTGCAAAGGATTAGTCAGTAGCCGTAGTACCCAAACTTTTTTTTCAAGAATTAATACAATAACTGTTATACTAATCTTGTTTTAAGTAGCTAAAAATACATTTATCGCTTTGTCCACTTTTATGTTGTTTTGTTGGTGTACTTAAGCCTCTGGCAATTAATCAGAAAATCAAAAGTTCTTTTTTTGTTGTTGTGTGCAAAAACCATTACAGAACAGAAATGATGGCTCATTTATTTATGTATATACCTGTTTAACTGATCTATATCCTAGTCAATGTAGTACAGCACAATAATATCGTTATTATGACAGTAGCAGCCGCAACATTGCAATAAAAAAAAGTTACGTCAGAGTCTTTAAGGTTTTTAAATCTAGGCCTTCTTACTCACAGGAAGTAGGAAGCTTTTATTTTTTGACTTGACTTGACGTTACTTTTGCCATGCCATAAAGTTAAGCAGCTCAGCGAGTTTTATACTAACTTGGCTCGGTTTGATCACAGCAAAAGAGGAAAGAAAGGAAGTAGAATACGAAGTATGTGCATTCGTTCGCAAGAACTGAACTGGCTCAACAATTACGATTATTAGTTGTGGTATGATTTTATTGTCTTTAAATCCTCAAATCTGAAATGAGTTGTATTTTTTTTGTAACCAGTTGGTATGTATACAGGTATGCAAAGAAATAAATGCGTTTACTGAACATGCTATAAATAATACTAATATTGCCAATAATTGATAAATGATAAACTGTTTTTTCTGATGGAAAGGGGGAAGGTAAAAAGATGATGGATGATTATGTTACGTAATGATAAGCTATTTGTAATTCAAGATATAAAACTGGTATGAGGATGATTGTTAAACCGATTGGAATCGGGAAACATATCGAAAATTCTTATGAAATTAGGAAATGTAATGCAAATTTAGCAATGGTGAAGTTAAATGAGACATATATACCACAAGTTTGTGCAAATAGATATGCTCGAAGGAATTTTCCAGTAGACAGTTAAAAAAATTATTTATAGAGATGTGTATAAATATTTCACTGTTAAATATTTGTTTTGAGTAACTGACTGACTGAAACAATTATTTCTAAAAATATAATGGTTTGGACTTTGGAACTAATTAAAAAAATAAATTAGAACTGATTCTTTTTTCTTGGAAGGGGTTAAACATAAATTACTGTTGCACAATTAAAACTGTGAAGCAAGCGTAGTAAATAAATAAATAAATAGACTTACGGATGGCGTTTTATCTTCGGATGACTTGGCTGTCGTGGAGTCCTCTGGAACTGGAAGAGCATTGCTGAGAGCAATGCAAACAGCGAAGGCGATGGCTACCACTGACGGCTTCATTCTGTCTGTTGCAATATGAAAAATAATTTATTATTTTTAAAGTATTTCACACTCCTGCACGAATTCTCGCAGGATAATTTTTATTCAGAATTAAAATCCAGTCAAATCTTTCCAAAGATATCAAATAGTCAAAAACAACACAAAAAACTAAGCAATCCAGCTAGTCTATCAGACTATAAAACCGAACTTGATAAACATGAAGGAAATTTTCATAGTCACTTTTTTAAACCCAGTTTTAATAACGTTCAGTTACTCACTGTTTTTGAAGAAAATTCTAAAGAACCAACAATGGTTTTTTAAACAATTCAAGCACGATATTGTCGCTTTTATCCAATTATTCGGTTTGATTAGTAAAATTATCAACAATCTTGGTTAAAGATTTTGATCAACAAACCACTTTCGCCTCTGAATAAAATGCAGTTATGTTCTGACTTCTGACACAGCAATACTAACGGCACAAATTATCATCATCATCATGATCCCTGTTAAGACCAATTAGCACTGCAGTTTTTAATGCATGTCAGTAATATCATATAAAACCAAACTGAACTGTGTGTTTCATACGTTTATATTATTACGCATTCCAATCCGAACGTAATAACGGCCACGCAATATATACATTCATACGAACGTATGTAAAAAGGTTAAAATATGTAATATTTCATGCTACCCTTTTCGCCATTTGACATACGCATTACAGATGAAGAACTATGGTTTTTCTTTCAAACTCAAATAAGCTTATCATCTCATGCTATAATACTCAATTGAGATCGCAATTGCAATATATTTCTTTTTTTTACTTTTTTTTGGCATTTATTCGCTTCATATCACGTCATTATTATTGCCTAATTAATACACACATGCACTCAGAACACATACACAGTTACATGAAAATATTTCGACGACGGATGACGACAAGTGTAACATTATATATACCAACCAAATTATTTTATAAAGTAGGAAATCTCTCCAAAACAGAGCACGTTTATAGTTATTTACTTTACGACAGAAACAATGGGATTTGTGTAGTAAAAATGGTCAAACAAATTGGCTCCACTACTCCATAACAATTTGCACACAACTTTTGCATACAATACAGTACCACTGACACCACAGCACAAAGTGCAATGGCAATAACAGCAGCGGACTTAAATTTTTTTGCAACTACCTACCTCAAAGATCACTCAAGCTCGTCAAATATACCTATTCATAAAAGACTTGACGATAATATATGATATGATTACTATTTTGATATCTTTTTTTTACAAAATGGAAAATAAAGACAGACAGGTAGGTAAAGTGTAGGTAGTTTATTTTTTTCAGTGGAGAATATTTCCGCTCATTGCCTAATCTAATGTTATATAATGATATAATAATAAAATAAGTTTAAACCTACTTTTATTACTTTGCTAAGAATTTGTGAAGTGAGATATTATTATGATTGGTAACAGTAGCAAATATCCAACCTTTTTATTGTTGTTACATATTGCTCACTTGCAAAAACACAAAAAAATGTTAAAAATAGTTGACATGATGACCAACATGTAAACTTGCTATGATCTATATTACTTGTGTGTTTTTGGGGTTTAACAATAATTCTCAATTATTAAGTTCCTTGTCAAACTTGGCTGACATGATGAAGACTATGACACTGTTTTTCTTCCATGTTTCACAGGGTTACCCAAATTGTTCTTTAGTCACAAAATAGTCTTTTTAGTTATAAATTGCATGCTCCAAACAGAAAAACTAGCTTTAATAACTGAAATGTGATGGTTTTTACACAAATAATAGCATGGAGAATACAATATGGACTATATGGAGTCAAATGAAAATTTGATCTGATCTATCTTGTCCTTTGATTTGACTGTTTTTAGCCACGTTAGCTTAAACGTATTTTAATACATGTAAATTGAATGTTCAATTTGTTCAAAAAAAAGAATATGAAAGAATTGTCTTCAAGCTTCGTTTCCCTCAATACATTTTTTTGTGAAAGGGTTTGCTTATTTTAAATATATACGGCGTACAAAAAATCTATGAGTTAAATTGAGTTAAGAACAATGCTATGCATATTTAAATTTTTACACTGAATATTCAAAATTATATTTCGGCTAAAAAATTAACAAGCCTTTTGAACCGTGTAAAATACACATGTCTAGCTATAGCTAAAATTACAAGAATGGATTTTATAGCCCTAGGTTATTTTTTTGTATTGTAAAATACAACTTATCTTGATTCCGTTTGAAAACACATGTAAACCTTATTAAACCGCTGTACTAATGTTACTAGTAGCGATAAGAACTTAATAATTTTTTATCAGAATATCGGTTACACGCGTACAATAGTTTTCATAATATTTTCCTTTCGCTACTGCTTTTTTATGCTGGTAATACTATTCATTATATTAATCAGTTAACAGCAGTGATCAGTTACTCTGGTAGATGATATTAGTACTATTTTATCATAATCATGAACACAATCCCTACTCTTACAAAATTGATAGGGTATTGATTTCTTATCTACGCAAATGCTGCGTTGAAACGGTGGTAGGTGGTGATGGGATGATATCATGAAAAAATCCAGCTTTTAGGATTCTAAAGTATATACCACGTGATATCACTTCATACTACCACCTGTCGTGTTTACGCACGCACATTTTCACGCACATTTCATCATTTCACAGCAAAAATATTGGGTTTCCTCAAGATATTTAAAAAATGTATGGAAATAGAAGGAATACGTTGAATAATTATGCTGATGATGACCAAGTAAAGCAAAAGGGTTTTTTCATCATCTCAACATCATTATTATCATCATCGTTTGAAATTCAAATTTGAAGGTTAGTTGTTCACGCTTTTGGGCAATGAAGAGGATTACATAACAATATAATATGGAGGTGATAATGATGTTAATGTACGTTAAAGTTTTGTGCGGCTATGCTAACAACATACTTTCAAAGAACTAATTGAGAAGCTTTAAACAAAATTACTTGAGCATAGGTATATTCTGTAACTTATCATACTGATTGGATGAAGACTGATGAGGCATTTTGACAAATAAATGTAAATTAAGTGAACAGAAAAATAAAGGTATTAAAGTAAACAAAGTGGACAGGACAGGACCACATTTCGCCTTCAGGCATTGAAGCAAGAGTTCATTGAAGACGAACAAAATAAACATACACAAACAACTAATTATTTAGTCAGTCACACTGACCAAGTAACTGGTTACATGCAAATGACCAAAATGCAGTAAAAAAAATTGGAGGAGTTGACTCACGTTTTTCTTGAGTTTTTGTATTGTGTACTTGCGCGTGTTTGACTTTGCCAGTTACCTGTGTTGTTTCATCTTGGAGAATTGTCTTTTTCGCACATGTGTACGTACGTACTCACCTATCTATGTACCTAATTTTACTTGACTTATGTAAGTGTCATCATCATCATCATTATCATCGTTAGCATAACCGTGTACTCTCATTCCCTTTTGGTTTTGAGGGCAGAGGAATAATAAATGAAATGAGTTTTTAATCATGGCACTCTCGTTAGTTGCATTTTATTCAGTCATTCATATGCTCCCTATTTTTTCCAAGGACACACTTGAAGAAAATCATCTTTCTCTTTTATGCTGCACTTTTTCATTGCACAAAAATAAGTGATACCAAGGATTTTGTTTTCAGAACAACGCCGCCCGACCGACCAACGATGCTCGCATCACACCACACCAGAGTAACCACGGTGATGATGGCATGGCAGGTGTGGTGATTGATGGGGAATAAACAATGTAAGATAGTTACTTTTTGGAGTACAATTACAGCATTGAATACTACCCAATGTAATGAAAAACTCCTAATTATCATCCTTATCATCATCGGAGTCATTTGGATTTGAAAAATGTGCATGCAATTTAAATTTTTTATTCTGTCGTTTGTCAATTCGGACAGCTTACTCATATTACGATATTTATACCACAAGAATGTGTTTTTTTGCACAAAAAATATTCAGTGCAAGAAAGCAGTAAAAACTGTTGTTGTTTATGTTGTGGTGGCTAATTACCTCAATGGCTGGGTATAAATAAAGAGCTTAAGTGTTTTGAAAAGCGACAGCTTTTAAAATAAAACGCGGTTTTGTTTAATGGGTTTTCTTCGCTTACAAGCCGGTATGCATCTATTGGTTTGTCGTAAAACATGTTTTTATACTTGCATAATTAGTAGTTGAAGCGACAAACGACAAGTTAAGTGCATACACTAATTGTGCAAGAACTCATTAAATAAATTTTGTTCTTATTAAGCCGCACTTACTAATAGCTAATATATTGAAACAGTCGTCATCATTATTGTTTTTTTAATGGGAAAAATAAAACAACTTTTAAATAGGTTTGTGTATCATGCTGACATTTTTGATGCTTAATTTCAAGTTCATTTGAAAATCCAAAGAGTGGAATTATTAATATCAGGAATTCCAAAATCATTCAAAGTATGAAAACAAGTTGACTGGCAATATCGATCGATTGCAATAGAATTTTTAATTTAATTTTCACCAATTTCATAACAAATCTTATCAAATGATAATATGTAATTATAACAACTTAATAGTCAATCGTATTGTTAAAATGATGAATTTTGCATCGAAAGAATTAAGCTGCAAACAGATCAGGCCACAAAAGTGCAAGAAAAACGTTCACTTGATATGATTCATTTATAAATGCTTATTGTTATTATACAATAAATAATAAAATAAGGGCGACTCATTTTTTCACAACAACAATCACTACTGCACTCTTCTTGTCGTAAATGGAAAAAATACATATCAGCATGTTTACAGGTTGCATGCATGTGTGTGTACCCCTGAATACTATTATTATTTCCAAAAGGGGACAATCTTTTTTTAAAGGGGCACCACTGAATAAATAATAATAATATTGTTATATAATGAAAAAAATATTATCATGTCATTATTGTCGTTCACTCTTATTATTATTGTCAGTTTAGTTTTTAGCATCACTGTAAAGTTTACATTTTTACAAGGCATTTGACCAACCTTAACTTATGGGTTGTGAGAGTCACACACACAAATGTCAGAGAAATAAATGCATACAATGCATGCATATTATACAAACAGTTTAACTGTGAGTTCTCTCAACCTCTGTCACATTATTTAGTTCAACTCATCAAAAGTTATACATAAGTTGTATCCAACATCCCCGACATAAAACAGGGGAAAAATTATAATCACTTTAAAAAGTAGGATAGGACGCTACTGTGCTATACTTTGACACTTCCATTTTCTAAATGCATGCCTATCTATCCCATGTCATTGTACATATCTCACCAATCACAATTTTCATTGTAGAATGTGTGTTTTTTTAAAATAATTGTAAATAAGTAACTCCAACCTCAACATGGTTTTTCATTAAGACTGACCATGTCACTTCTTCAGAGAGAAAAAAATTAAAAAAGAAGACGACCGTGCATATTAATCATTTCATCTACATTTGCAATGCACATCTAATGTATGTTACAGTTTAGACACATTAAAATATTATATAATTTTTGAGTAGTGTCTTCTTCGCTTCATATATTTTTTTCTTGTTTTGTTCATAGTAACTTTGTCGTCTTCACACACAAATAAAACATGCAAATTTTTTTGCGATGAAAAATTGCAGTGGGGGGATGTTTGTGGAATTTATGTTTTTACTCACAGGTTAGTACTTACATACTTGCAGGGAAAAAATATGATTGACTGACTGACTAAAAGGGAAATATACTAGAGATACAGAGGCGTGAATTCAACATATGTACACTTAAGAAAAAATTCAGAATTCACTTTTAATTTATCATTTATAACTTATCTTGGTGCAGCAGTGGTCTATCGTTCGCCAAATAATATACGCACATGTAAGAAAACTAAGTAGCTTGATGAACTGTTGCGATTATTAATTTTCGATAAGAAAATCTATTAGGCATACGTACCGTTAACAGTAACAGCAACTGAAACTCAAGTCGAGTCACTGATTGACTCTGTCAGTTGGATGGATACATGTGCATTATAGTCACTGTTGACTGTTTGACTTGGTATTTTATTGTTTGTTGCTGTTGCATGTGTGTTGTTTGTGATGGCGATTGCATAATATTTTAATAGCACATATCACCTCTAACAATGCGTGCAATTATGATTGCTCCTTTTTGGTCTACTATTTTTTCTTGATATAAGTTTGTAAGTAAAATTGGTATTCATTTACCCAAAAACAAACTTTTTATTCATGAAAATAAATGTTATTTGTTGGGACATACATAAACATTTGTAAGATGTACATATAATGTGCTTATGTAAGATTTATTTATCAAATTATCTTTCCATTTTTTTTTCTTCGGAAGAGAATTTTTGTCGTAATATTTTGTTTTGATCAGCACGTTTTAAAACTTGAAATATATTAATAGCAAGTGAATGTATTCACCTATTGTAAAAGGAAAACCACAGATGATACATTATCACAAAATTCGAAATACATTTGAGGATGAGGAATTGATTTAGCACACTACACGTTTTCGTATTGCGTAAGGATGTATTGGCATGTTATCAATCATTCATTCAATAATAAATTCAATTGGAAAGCTACTGCATGCTACATTCAAAATTAAGTTTATGAAATCGTTTTGTTTTTGCTCCATCAATAAATTTACTTTATAGAAACCAAGATTTCAAATTTAAGCATCAAATAGACTTCAGTTATGTTGTTTCTTAAAACCATCGACCAATTTGCGGGATTCACAACAAAAACATCAATTTATTTCTGTGTATGTATGTATTGGAATTGGAATTCTCTTTGTTCTACAAGTCACAATTATTTCATAGAGTGCAACGTTCGATGAAAATCGATCGATAACTGGTTACAATACTGCAGATAACCTGTCAGCTAATGTAATAGAATTTAGAATCAAGCTTGTTCCTATTATAAATTCTAGTGGTTGGTGTAATATTGCATAAAAACAGCTTGAATGATATAGACAGTATGTTCCTCTTTATTACAAGTGCAATCAGCACACCGCACCAAAGCCATGGCTGTTACTAGTTCAGTGAACAATATAAATAAAAAAGAAAACGCCTAGCTGACTTGACAATCAATTCAAATTTTCGATAAATTCCTACGCATTGATGATGTACACAGTACACAGACATCTACATTTCGACACATATATTATGGTTGCGTTAGTGACTCACACACATTATGCATCTATATGACTTGTTACAGTTGACTTGACTTGTCTTGGGATCTCATCTGTATGCACCACCTTGAAATTCTTTCATTTACCTTAACAATTCTATCATCGATAACTAAAAAAAGATCCTCTATAACCGTTTAATTTTCATTTCCTTTTCGTAAAATTACTCAAACAAAATGCTTTCGTTTAAGTAACGACTTTGGAATTTTCTCCACTTTAATGTAGACTTTTACAAAGCACACCTAAACGTGAAACGTTTAAAAGACGAGAATTTTTACGACCAATTTAGTCTTGAATTTAATTTTTAAGGTTACAAATATTTCACCCTGACCATCATCATCAAATTTTTCGCACTCAGAGTTTTACGATCTTTGCTCAGCTTTAAATTGGCAATTTTAACTAGCTTTTTTTATTACTTCTCATCTCATCTCTCTACTCAGCCCACTATCACTTTCGTTTATAAAAAAAATCACACCAAACGCAAATAAAATAAAATTGCTCCCTCTCTTGTTAATGATCTGATCTGACACAAGAGTGCCTATTTTTTTTCATTTAACCTGCTTCAACGCAATGAAATGCCAAATTGCTCTAATAATAATTACATAAAAAATGCCTCTATCTTTTCATTTGACTTTGCACTTGTAAAGTTTTCAGAAAATACAAAATAATTTTTTTAACTTCTGTAGGTACCTTACTTCTTAACATTTTTTTACAGTGCATTCCTTTTTTCAACCAAAAAATCGACAATAACAACATCAACAACGAAAGTGAGAATATTTTTCTATTATTTTACAAGAGCAAATAGTGCTCACCACACCGCATTATAATAGCAGTGCAGAAGACAAAAACACACATATCATATTATCCACCTTTTTACCACACACAAGACTAGCACGTAATCACACAAAGAAAAAAAATGCATAAAATATATTTCGCTGAGGGCAAGTTTAGTGCACCCTTTTTCGAAAATTATATTCAAAAGTTGGTGCTCCTGCTGCTTTGTGTAATGCACAGATTAAGAAGAAAAAAATCTTATAATCATCATCATATTATCGCGTCATATCATAGAACAAAATCAAATATCTTTTATAACATCAAATTTATTTAACTTTACTCTATCTCAACTATTACAAGAAACCAGAGAGAGAGAGAGAGAGATCATTTTTGTTGTAGAGCAAGTGCTCAACAACTTTTTCAAAAAATTCTTTATCGTGTACACACACAGACACACGCGCGCGATGTGTTGCATAGCAACTAGAACAATATCTACAACGGCAGCAGTTGCAGAAATGTTACATATTACCTAGTAGAAAGATTTTCTTTATAATTGTAATTGTAAATTTATGTATTTGCTTTCAGTTTTTAAAAAAAGTGCAACTAAAATTATGAACAAATTGAAGCAACGATATAGTTAGTAGTATGAACTATCAAATAAAATAATGGCATGTAATTTCCATCATCATCAACGTTTATAGCACAACATCTCATGTAATAATTGCTACTTGCTCCTTTTTTCAAAAGGTTACGTGATGCATGATAGTGCGCCTTGTGCTCTACTGCCTTGCTGTACATTTAAAACAAATAGCTAATTTGTTATTTTTTAATTTTTAGAAAAGGAAATCTTCTATTTTTCGTTTGATATATTGCCGTCGTAACTCTACGCTTGTTGACTTTTGGGAAAGATTTTTTTTCAAACAAATTTAAATATTACTGCAAAAAAGTCAAGATTTTATTTTGCCAAGGCATTGTTCTAGCGTACCATTCAGTAAATCTAATGGAATCTCTAATATAAAGTGGTTTTGTACCCTTACTGACTTGGTAGCCTAGTAATTTATTTTTTTCTTTCTTTTTTTTTGGTCTGAAGAATGCATTGCTTCTCTCTTTCGCTTTTAGCCTTCAACAAAATTTATTGCAAAAAAGATGATGATGATGATGTTTTCTCCTTTCGCTACCGGTTTTCTCACTTTTCCTTTCTTTCGGTTGTAGGTAGTTTGCAATAGCAGCAGACAAAACCACGCAAAAATGCCTAAAAGTAGGTGGTGGTAAAAATTTGAACTTTTTTAAAAGATCAGTATCCAATCTCTCTCAATTTAATGGCTCTTTTTATTACCAAATACTAACGATAAGTGTTATCACACAAAAAAGTTGTTTGATATTTTATGAAGAACGATAATGATTGAAAATTACATTTCAAATGTATCTGCTCCAGCTGCCGCATTTTGGGGGGGAAAACATTTGTCATATAATTAAGAGATCAAATGTGAGACCCGCAGGTCATGTACTGTGGTTTGCACTTTTGTTGTTTCTGCTGTCTACTAACAAGTAGCAAGTTTTATTGCAAAGTAGATGAAAACTCGTTCAAGTGTAATGAAAACCAAAGTCATGATGATGTCAGTTGTTCCTTACAAAATGGAAAAACCACACAATGACGCGTGAGTGGAAGTTTTTCATGCGAAATTCTTCTTTCTTTGAATTGTTGTTTATTTGGTTGACTTTGATTTTCTTTGAATAAATTTGACTTTTTTTTCTTTTGCACAAATTATATTGAAAACACAAATGCACTAAATTAAAAGTAAGATTTTTCCAGCTTACCTGAATTTGTTTTTTTAAAGTGAAGAGTAAAGAAATCCAAAGATATCCAATTGTGTTTTATAACAATCCAATTTTTTACAGATAAAATATCAGGAACACACTGAAATACAATTGAAAAATTTGTTGTTGCAGAAGATTCTTTTAAAAAATCAAATGTAAAAATAATTTTTCACACTTGAAATGAAATTTGAAGAGAACCCTTTATAAAAAATGAAAAAATTCCTCTCAAAAAAGTAATCTAATATTTTAAAAGAAAATCTATTATTTTTGTAGCACCAAATCAAAACGATTTTTTCAAATAATTCTGCGAACTTCGTGTACAAATACTATTTCCTTTTTCCTAAAGAGGGAAAAGCTATATTTTTTTCTAAATGGAAACTTTAATATTTCGAAAAAGCACAATCCTCTTAATCTAAAGCCCTATAATATTTCTGTATTAACTATACTGCTTGTATATTTTCATACTATGTAAATTATCTCATGATTAATTTTTCGGCTTTTTTATATTCTTTGGCCTCAACACTCGATATTCTACTCACCTCTTCTTCTTGACGACAACAATCTCAAACTACAACTAAAAATTCTCAAAATGGATTACTACAGTAATAGTAATACAATAACAGCACGCACTATATATGCAAAACCCAAAAAAAAACAAAGACAGACAGATGGAGAGATGATGTTGATTCTTTTTTTAATAAGCAACTCTTAAAACTGAGTGCACACTCAAACAAAAATATTTCTCAGCGTTCTCCTCGATAGACTCAAATGGACTGATGACCACTGCGTTAAAGTTGAAGGAAGAAAACTAGCATTTTCTTCTAACAACCTAACTACTAACCCTTTAAAAAAAGCTATCTTACATGTGTTTCTCTATACTTTATATTGACGTGCATGGATTTATAATAAAATATTTTTCATACGTTTGAAAGATTGTTTTTTGGTAAGAATATGATATAAAAATGCATGAATATACAAAAATATATCATATAACCTGTGTACCTTTAGCTACTTATTCTTTTTGCGGTAATTTTCAGACACATCATGCAGGTTAGGTTAGCTTGCATGTGTAATATGCATTTATTTTTTTATTTCAGAAGCTAATGTCTTATGATCGTCATCATCATCATCATCATCAAACATACCATGTGCACATATTTAACCTAACGTGTATGATCTTTAAGGCACTTGTATTATTATTATTATTATTATAAAGATTACGCACGACAGGTATGCAATGTTACAGCGGGGTAACGTAACCTGTCCATCTATCCCTCTAATTTGTGTAGTTTGCCCTGTGTACACACAAGTGGTACAGAAAGGGTGCAAAAGTAAAAGTTTTCTGGATTGATAAGAAGACGATTACGATGATATGACGACGTCGACGAGTAGCTTGAAGTTTAAAAAAGGGGTACTTACATGCACATGTGTACAAATGATACACGCTTATTGCAGGTGTGTGGTTTGCTTTTTTTTTGCATAATATTGTGTGTGTGTGTTTGTGTAGTATGCAGCTTATTGTGTGTACCATTTTTCGCACAAACTACATAATATACACAATGCATACAACTAATGCTGAATGCTACTTTGATATCATTTCTTGCAAGTAAGCCAAACAACTTCACTTTTCTCTGAGCTATTATGTATGTTGTTGTGAGCAGAGCAAAGTGACTGAGTACGTTAACTAAGGTATTCCCAACAATCGTCATAAGTCATAAATACGAATATAATGGTTTTGAATGAATGAATAATGATGCTTATCATTTTATCGCAATTTACCGCATTAGCTACCCCAAAAACAATGTGCAAAGCACATGTGCAGACTTCTCAATCAACTAACTTGTGTAATGGTTATAAAAAGTAATAAGTTGGGTCTTTTAGAGAGAATGGTAATAGATTTGTGGCGGTTTAAAAAAATACATGTATACAGAAAATTGCATGAGCTGCATCCTCTAATATAATGGCTTGTAGATGAAAAGCTAGCTAGTAATTTTTACACGTTAAAATGATGATAAAAGTTAAATTTAATTGATTAAGACTTCTGTCTAGTTTAAACTTGTAATCTGATTATTTTGTGAGTAGTTGTAATGAGTTATCGAAATAGGTAGTAATACAGTAATAAAGAGTTGAAGGTGGAGGTAATGTACGGATTATTACTCATGTTTATTATACAGGAATTCTTTTTGTCTTGCGTACATATATCCAATTGAATTAGTTTATTAGGTTTTCCGGCTCTTCTATCATAATAACTTATGGTATGTTATTCAATACTACCAATTAATGTATGCAATCGAGCTACTGTAAATCAAAAGAGCTTCTGAGCTGTCGATTCCTTCTTTCTTTTTTAAATCACTGTCATCTTTTTCAGACAAAATGGGTTACTACTAACCTGTACTTGAAATTCAAGTTGTACTTGAAAATTGCGAGCATAGTTGTTTGTTTTTTGGCAAATTGGATTGACATTTGTATAGTTTGATAATGAGAGAGGTTTGTAAGAGGAAATTTAAAGGGTTTCTTTTAAAATGTTTTACAGTTCAATGAAAATCAACCAATAAAAAAAAGGTTCTTACCTGAAAATGAAAACAGGACAGTAGTGTTATATGTATATTTTATATATGTATGTATATCACTATATATATCCCATAGACGAGTTGCTCAGTTGAGTTTGATGTTGATATTATTAGGGAAAAAAGGACGGGATATTATAACTACCAGTTTAATGACTGAAATATATGAGCTCCCGTTTTTGATTTATGAACGACACGGCACATAAAATATATAAAAATCCCCTTACTCAACAAAAACACACATTTACTTTTACTCTTCTTATTTATTTTTTTGTTTGTTCCAATTTTTATCTTCCAACACGAAGCAAAAATTAAGTAATTCTTTTTAAGTTGGTTGCTAAATGATTGCAAATTATTTTCGTTTTAAAAAATTGCTTGCTCTTTCGTAGTCATCTGCCACTCACCTCGCAAAAGTTTAAAAAGTCAAGTCAAGTCAAGGCAATTTATTATTATTATAAAATATTTTTTTCCAAGGCTTCTGACTCTTCTTCACCGAGTGCAAAATTTTCTGTTCCTACTTTCGCAATGTAATGCATGTGTGTATGCTTTATCGTGAATTCATGGATTTGTCAAGGATTTTCACACACTTTTCGAAAAAAAGAACTAGATTTTATGTTTGAAGAGGTAATCAATAAATGGAAATAAAGTGGGGGTGGTGATTGTTCACAAAGCAACGGTGATGATGATGGCTTGTGTGTGAACAGCAAGCAAATTTTTCACTTATTCCTCACAAAAACGCAAAGGCACACAAACTCAGAACAACATAACACAAGAAAAAACAAAGCCAATTCATTCAAATGAAATCCTATTAACTTCTTTGTAGTTTGGTTGGATGGATTGGTATTTTTAACGGTTTACTCTTGAACTATACCGACCGGTAGTAGCAGCGAAGTGTTTTGCGGTTGTCAAATGGAAAAACGGTTTTGTCAATAGGTTCACAAAAAATGTAGCCAGTAGGAATATAATGGATGCACAGAGACGTGAAGAATGAACGAAACCCCAATGAGTGTAAGTCCTTTTAAGCTTTCTGTCTTGTCTGTCGGATTATTATTATTGTTAAAGATATAATTATTTTCATGTCAACCTAATAGCACATTATACTTATAT